>VZTL01036470.1:49847-60101 GCA_013400535.1 Scopus umbretta
TTTTTAAATGTGGAAGAGATTGGAAGTTCAAATGCTGTTAGCTACAGCCCAGACATTTCAAACCAATGTACAGGTTCATAAAGTTGATTGTTTTTTTACTGTGCAGTGTCATGTTTTCCACTGCAACATTTTATCATAAAATGTGTTTCAGTGTTGATGTATCTCTTTAAATATCATTTGGATCTATCAGATCCATGAACCAAGTTTTTGAAAAGTATTAGATGCTTTGAGGAATTTTAAAATTCCCAACCATCTTGCTTCAGAGTCCTGGGTGTTTACAGGATTTTTCTTCTTGCTCTGTGTAATGCTGTTAGGCTTGACATGAAGGTCCTCAAAAGCATTTTGGTATCTAACTCCTCTTAAGTATCTGATCTTTTTTTTAAAAGTCTGAATTGTCAACTTTTCAAGGGATAAAGAGCTGGTCTCTCTATATAAAGTTTCATTACAAAATCTGCTTCATGGAACTATATCTTTGCACACATCTTTCGTAGGAGTCCTGTTGTTCCTCAGATAATTTAACCTGGTAACACTCAGTTTAGCATAAATTATCTACCAGGTAAAGCAGGAATGTGACTGTGTTTCCTGTGGTGACAAACTAGTACCCTGGAGCAGTTCCCCAGCACTTTGTCATTACAGGACTTGCCCTGGACAGAGTTTTTAATTCTGATCTGCATGGTGTGACTGTGCTTAGAGATGTAAATTTTCCCAGTTTAGATAAGGAATATACAGAGCACCAGCAAAGAGGCATACACTCTAGTAAAAATGTATTGTCAGCAGATGGGTGCTGATAGAAATGAAATCTGTAAAATTTTTGAAATGAGAGGCAGAGGTGTAAAGCTTTTACAGCTTGCAGTGTTACGTAGATGAATGTCTATCTAAAATTTTGGCTTCTGAATTGTAACAATTTTTGTAATGAGTTATGCATCTAGCCATTCTCTGTGCTTTTGACAATCTGAGTTTGGTGGTTACTCTAAATATATAAATGTATTGAAAAGTTTTTTTTCCTGAATAATATAATGGTTAAAAATGTTGAGCTGCCTACACTGATATGCTTGCTACTTGCGTGGGGAAACTATGGGAGATTTTTTAGATAATTGCAGAATAGAAAGACTCGACTAGTACAAGGCATGCTGATCCTGCCTGATATGAGACTGTACATCTGAGAGAGGCTGTTAGAGCAATGGCTTTTCAGTTCAGTTTCTCATAGTGAGATTTGGATGGCTTGAGGTTATTGAAAATTCTGCTATGACATGTTGAGAGCTATGGCTTCTGCACCAGCAGGATGCAGAATTAAGCCTTGGAATGGACAAATAGGCAGAGGGAGCAGGAGAGATCTAGACCTGGAAGCAAGCCACCTCTGCTGCAATGCATAATATTGATTGCTTTTCTTGTGTTAAATCATATCCTTTGATACCATCAACTGTACTGTGTGGGCTGCTATATTATTGTGTGTATTGCAGCAGGTTATTAGTAAAATAATTTCTTTTATGTATGTTCTAGGAATAATTTAGAACATTATCTCTGTTCTGCAGAGCATTATTGCTGTGCAATGCCTACAGATTGTTAACACAGTTACGAAGGTAAGCTGGATGTTTCTGGCTGCTATCTGGGTGGACTCTTCCCTCCAAACAAGAGGAAATTCCTCTGGATATTTATCTTCTCTCTGAAAAGCATTTCTCAAATAATTTTGATTACAGCTGTAGTAATACCCGCCCCCACACACACACCTTGTTATTTGGATGTTTTATGGAAATGTCAATGCCTTTTGCTGTTCTTGTTTATGCTAATCTATTAGCTCTTTGAAAATATGTGATGAAATTAAAAACTGGCAATGCCTCAAGTTATCCAACAACTTCATCCAGGAAGGCCGGAAATCCTTTTACTTTCTAAGTAAATGAAAATAATTGAAAATGGAGGGAAGATGGCTAACTCCATGGGTTTTTTAATCAGTTTTTTTCTGGGAGGGAGTAGAGGATGAGTAGAGTAAGTAAGGATGAGTAGAGAATTGTAGCTCCTTATAAAGTGAAGAAAGGAAGGAAAGAAACAATGCAGAGTCCTGCACCTGGAATGGGCTGACCCCATACATCAATACAGCGCTGGGGCTGCTAGTTAGGCAGCCTCCTAGAGGAGGAGAGATGGCCTCATTCATATGGCAATCCATAGCTAAGGGGTTATGCTATAAAGCAATAATCAGTGCTGTCTCAATTCAGCATCGACTCTTTCTATGGAATTTATTTTTAAGCTCCTCTTACCATTTCTATTGATCCAACTTTATGTGTATCTGTATGATTTGGTTTTGGCTTTGCTCAGCAGAAATATACCTCTAGACTGATGAAACAATACTATTTCAACTTGTATCTTTTTAAAAGATGGTAATAACTATCTTTAACTTTGGCATAGTTATGCTTATATGGCACTGAATCTGCAATAATCCATTGGTACATGCTTCTCTAATGGCTTTGTGCAAATCTTGCGACTCCTGTATTGCGTGGCATCCACTCTTGAGATGATTTTAGAAGGCAAGGTGGAAGCTGCAAACTGTAGCTTCCTTTTGGGTGTAACAGCAAATGAAAGTTTGCTCTGATAATTTAATATCTGTACTTGGTATGCTAAGAATTTTGATCCGTGGTGTTTCTGTGGAAAAATGCGGAATTTGCCTTCAACGTGTCTATTTGTTCACATGTTTTTTTTTTATTGAGCTCAGTTGAATTACTCCTGTACTTCAAAAGAAAACTGATTTTCTGACTCGGCTACAGACCTTTACTAGCAGTTACTTCAGATACAGGCATTTCTCCCCAGTTCCCTTATACACCAAACTATTTAATTAAAAAAAAAAAAAAAACCACAAAAAACAACAACCAAAAAAAAACCCAACCCCAAACTACATTCAGTTTTAATAAAGTTGGTCTGAATAACAATCCTTTTATGCAGTTGCTTACAATTTGTTGCTTTTCATTTGTGAGCTGCATCACAGCTGTGTGCAGTTTTTCTCACAAATTAGTTCATCAGATCTATTATTCTGCAAATGTGTAGCAGCTGTTGCTCAAATCCAGCCTGATTGCACATGCCCTCTGCAGTTTTACTCAATTGGTTTACTCCAAACACTTTGTTACTAAATCATTCATTTGGTCATAACCATCTGTACGAAGTATACATTAAAATGCTTCATAGTGCAGCAATATGGATGCCAGTGGCTCAAAAGGTCAAAGGATGGGATCTCATGTGGAGTATGGTCTCCTTACCATATGTATTAACAACTCCTGGCTGTCAGTAAAAGGCAGGTACTTAAATCAAAAGGGGAGAACGCTCAGACTAGAGTTTTCATTGTAATGGTATTTGGAAGCAGTGGGGAAACATTAATATTGTACATGTGTTCAGACATTTATCTTGATGATTCTTGGTGCTTCACTCATTCTCCACAAGTCTCTGAAATGCAGATGTTCCTCAAATGGAAGGTGGCAGCTGCCAGGCATGTTAAACAACAGTCGGGAAGAGGGGATGTTGGCAAGAACCAAGGAAAAAACTGTCTTGATCACTAGGAAATATAACTAAATATTTACAAAGATTTTCTTTTTTTCCCCCAGGATTTTCCTAGATCTTCTGTAGTGTCTAAAGGAGTAGCTTTTGCATGCACACAGCCTTGAGGTCATTGCTGCTGGTGTTAGTTGCGCTGCTTCCGTCATCTGAGGCTGCACTGTTTTAATTAAAAATTTGAAATGCAGTTACCTCTGGACCTAGTAAAAAGACTTGGAAGATCCAAACAGCTTGAAAAAAACAATAGGGGAACATACCAAGAAAACACAAAGCACAAATTTTTCTTGGGAATAGTCCATGGTCTTTTAAAACACTCCAGATTTCTGCAGAGATGTTTGGGAAGTTCATGCATGAGATAGAAAATCACTTGGATTTACTGCCTGGTTAGTCTCCTGGATCCAACCACATCAGGATATGTTTCACACTGGCAAATAATCGCTTATTGCATCTGAGATCAGGCAAATACACATTCTAGCATGTGAGGTCTCAAGGAGTTGCATGCAGGTAGCTTTACTGCAAGCTCTGGCTGGAGGGGAGCCATGTGCCCAGACAGACAACAGTCTTTGTTGAAGAGGGGAGGGGAAATTGCACTCCTTGGGCACCCTGGTGTAGATGGAGCTCCTTGAAAGCTTACCCAGAGCAAGCCTTCTGCCTGGGACTGCTGCAGCTAGGAAAGCTCATTTCCTAATTACTTAGCTTATTACCTGGATGCGAGCTGTTGTTTCCTCTTGTCCACAGAATGCTTTATTGTAATTTGAATCTGTTGTGGTTTAACCCTGATTGGCAACCAAGCACCACACAGTCTCTTGCTCACCCTCCCCCTACCCCAGTGGAATGGGCGAGAGAATCAGGGGGAAAAAAACCCAACCAAACCCTAAAACCCATGGGTTGAGATAAAGACAGTTTAATAGGACAGCAGAGAAAGAGAAAATAACAATAATAACAACAGAATATACAAAACAAGTGATACAAGTGACACACAACGCAATTGCTCACCACCCGATGCCCAGCCTGCCCCCAAGCAGCAACCGCTCCCTCCCCTGGCCAACTCCCCCAGTTTATATACTGAGCTTGACATCAGGTGGTATGGAATAGCCCTGATGGCTAATTGGGATCAGCTGTCCTGCCTGCATTCCCTCCCAGATTCTTGTGCACCTGGCAGAGCATGGGAAGCTGAAAAGTCCTTGACTAGTGTAAACAGCTGAAACCAGGACAGAATCACAACTTTGAAAGTAGCCTGTCTCTACCCAGCTGCTTGGAAGAATGTGGTGAATGTCAAAACCAACTGGTGAACTGTAGGGCCTGCTCCAACCTTATAATTCCACTGGTGGTTATTTCATTGCCTGTGTTCCCCATTTCCCTCAAAGGTATAGGCATAGCTTTGTATGATAGCCATAGTCTTGTATCTGTTAATACCTGAAAAATATAATGAGGGTTGGGGATAACTGCAATGTAACCTAGAAAGTCAAAGCAGACAGGTAGTCCATGATGCTGAGTTTAAAGTACG
Source organism: Scopus umbretta (assembly GCA_013400535.1). Classification (NCBI taxonomy): domain Eukaryota; kingdom Metazoa; phylum Chordata; class Aves; order Pelecaniformes; family Scopidae; genus Scopus; species Scopus umbretta. Next base: position 54,889 of record VZTL01036470.1, read on the forward strand.
ATGTCCTGTACTGCACAGGAAGAGAATAGCAGAAGGCTGTATACACCCATATGAAACCTTGCTTTCTCCAAGTGAATTCAGGAACCTGCTGTAGGATGTCTGACTAATTGAAAAGAAAATGGAGCAAGCCCTTGCTTTTCTGGATTCAAGTCCCGTCTTTCAGTATCACTGTCTTGTGATGTGATTGATTTCTGCCACACGGTGGTGGTGTTGCTTTTTTCCTAATACTGAAAAGTTGTTTCTAAGACCAGCTGGAGCAATGAAAACTGCTTTATTTGTTAAATGCAACTTAATGATAACATGTTGATTTTAATAACTGTTCATGCAATTTTCATGTTACTTTTGCAGCCAGGGTATAATAGTATGATGTCATCAGTGCACAACAGATCTGTTGTACAGTAGCAAAGCTATTATTGCCAGCTTCCCAGTCCTTTGCATCTAATATTTTCACTGCATTTGGTGGTCTATTGCTACTTTGTCCCCATAGAGAAAAAGAGATGAGCCCTTTTTTTCAAAGAGACCTTATGAACACTTTGAGTCATTAGGCATCATTTTATAAAATCAAAATTTTTGCTTGTAAAAAGGTGGTTTAGGCATCACACTTTGAGGAATGTATTAATTCAAATTAATGTTGGCACAGGCTAAAATCTGCAAAGATATCTTGCTTGGCAGCCTGGTAACCATCTTGCTTGGGGAGAATGATTCATGCAGTGATGCTCAGTAGCAGACAGAGCTAGTAGTAGCTGCTGTATGTGGTCCCTGAGCTCCTCGAGTAGGCTGATATGGTCCAGATCTCCTTGGTGAAATATCTTGCAGGCCCTGTAAGGATATGAAAGCCTTCCTGAAAGTCTAGGAAGTAGCCAGAGAAGACTATGAGAAAGAGAGGTAATTGAAAAGTCCTTGAAATCAGCAGTCCTTAGCTGTCTATGTTTACAGGCTGGGATTTAGAGCAGGAGCTCAAGCAGGAATTCAAATTAAAACAAACAAACAAACAAAACAAATTGACCCTATTCATGGAAAAAATGGTGAAAGTGACATGGCATATGCTCTTCCATACCTTGTTAGTCTTGCTCTGAAAGCTTCTTGTGTGCTATAGCTTAGTGGTAAGGGCAGGTGCCACTTCTATTTGGGTTTCTCACAAACACTGTAAAACTGACCTTGAAATAGTCCTCTCATTTTGTCCTACTTGAAAACAGCATACCTCCTTGGATAAAAGGAGAAAGCAACAGAAGCAGTAGCCACAGAGAAAGCCCTTGCATCACTCCTGTCCCCTCCCCAGTTATGGAACCTCCTGGCAAGGAGAAGTGGCAGCCAGGCAGGTCGAGACCATGTGGAGGGAGTCCCAGAGCATCTGTGCGAGTAGCTGCCTGGACTGGCAGAAGATAAGGGACAATACGAAGAGTTTTTATTCTGTAGCAGCTAGCTCTGTCCATCTTCTTCCTCTGTGATTTTGGTGTCCCTATTAGTATATTTCTTCCTGATCCATAGGTGATGTGTATGCAGAAAGTTTCAAGAAGGTAGACCTTATTTATGCAAGTACTTTTCCTGGAGGGCCAATGCAGAAAAAAAAATAAATGAAATCTTCTAAATAGAAAGGAAAGCACTTGAAAAATCACTGTGATTTGATTAGAAACAACAGTCTCTAAGGAAAATCCTGGAGGGAAGACGGAACAAATTGGCCATGTGAAACAAGGACAGGACTAACACACTGAGGAAGCGAGAGGCTTGATAAACGTTCACACAGTTAACATACCAGTACCCCCACTTCTGACAAGAGAGAGGGCTGCCGCTGAGGTTTTTGCTGCCGCCTCTCCCTTGCCCCATTGCCCCAAGGAAGCCATTCACTTGCACTTTAATTACATTGCCTAATGATTCTGATCTTCATAGCATATGTGCTAGTTCTTGTAAAGCTAGAATAAAGCATTGTGCAGTTAATGATACTGCTTGTCATGTGTACCCTGTTGCATTAATATGAAAGTTCATTTCAATACACATTCAAAAAAGAAGGCATTTTTTGTAACTGTACACTGGGGTCAGGGACAGCATTATCCTCACTGTGCAGCCTCTAGTACTGACAGTACTTTTCCTTAAGCATTTTGTCACTGCAACTCTTGCATACCTGTCGCAGACTCACAGCAACGATACAGTGTAATTTACGATGAGTAGGGTTTGAATTAGTTGCATGGAGTTAAATTTCTTCCGATTTTTGTACGTAACTTGCTTGTAAGCTATGGACAAAAATGTCAGTCTTTTAAATTTTTTTTTCTAGGTCACTGTACACTATTATCAGCTGGTATCCTTTATATCAGATTACAACTATTCAGTTTCTAGCCCACAATTATTTGAAATAAATATTCTCTCACTCAAAAAGAGGAGATGCTATTCTAAAATTGTTGGAGCTTGTTGTTAAAAATGACCTTCATGCAATAGTAGGTTATTTTGTTAAAATAGAAGGCTAAATATAAGTTCTCCATTTCAGCAGAGCAAATTTTGATAGACCGAAAGAATTGCTTGACCATAAACTGAGCTGATGAGCTTGAGAACATGCAGAAATTCTAGGACTGCTCCAGGTTTAGTGCCAGCTGTTGGGGCAGCTGAGGAGGCGAAGGGCATGGCCCTATCTCTGTAGACAATTGGGTTAGGAAGGCTCTTGTGAATAACCAGAGAGCCTAGGAAGGATGGAAAGAGGACAGATCGGCAAAGAAACCAACATGATAGAAGTGGGAGCTGCTGCAGAGGACAGCAGGGAACTTGTAGTAGTTTAATGTTGGACCCCATTTGATGGTGTATCCTGATAAATATGAACCTTTGTGTCCATCTCTGAAGTCTGGCTCCTCTCATCTTAGGCATATGCCTCAAGTGCATCTTTCGTTCCAAATTCTGTTGTTCTAGTCTTTTTGTCCAGCCAGTCTGAGATATTCATGCCTTGGCTTCTCTTCAGCTTCTGTTTCTGGCCTAGTGAATATTTATGAGCAGTAAAACAGTCCAACAGAAATGACTTAGACATCATGTCCAGAATAGTTAGTAGCATAGCGATTATGGTAGATGGAGGTCATGTCCTTGGTCTACCTAGGAACTCTCATCTATCTCATACGAGTATCTGAACTCCAGGTTAAATGCTGCTTTAGGAAAGTGAGGTTTTTCCCTCTGGGCTTGTGTTTAAAAATTACAGGCACTCTCTTTTCTACCTAAAGTAGAATGGGAGCAGTAATGAATTACCAAATGTTTTCTGATGAGAGACCTCTTTCTTAAAAAGACCCAGTCTTAAGTGTTGAGCAATCTCAATAACAGGAAGTACAACCAGCCCCATCCGTAATTAGCTTGGTATCCATTCTTTTCAGCCAATTTTTTTTTTTCCCCCGATAACATACTTCAGACAACTCTAATTTTAGGCTAGATATATGTACACAGATTCAGCAATGCCAGAAGTGGTGTAGTAATGTGCTGAAAATTTATTTGATTTAAACTTGAACGATGCTGATGGAAATGTGCCAAACTACCCACATTTATATAGTCAAAGAGCAATTTGAAGGAGTCATGCTTTTGCGTTGCCAGTTACGTATATTTTCAGCTTCATCTGTGCAGAACAAATGTCTGCTTGCCTATTTGTCATAGACATCCATAGGCTAGTCACCGCACTGAGCTCTACTTTTCACCCAACAGAGGCTATTTCTCCATTTGTGCAATAATTTCTTTCATTAATGTTAACATTGCTGTTTGCAGGGCATTAACATCACTGTTAATGGGGGTTGTGCATAGGAGCTGACAGAAACGCTCCTTAAATCTGTAATCTAAATTCAGGCTGAATAGAAGCTGCAGAGTGTTAAACACTTTTCTACTCAAGATCAGACAAAGCTGTGCCGTATTTACGTTAGTCCTGCACTTTCAAAGCACATGCAAGGTTTTAGCTTCACAGCTACTCTTGATTTCAATGCAAGTTAAACACTGCAACACTTTGAACGTTTCTTCTCAGAAGTGCCAGATTTGGGCAGTTCAGATTCTGAAGCCTTTAGATCATGACTCTTCTGTCTTCATATAGATGAAATTTTAAGAAAATAGGAAACTATTATTCTGGGGAGGCTTCCCCTGCAGGAGGGTGACAATTCCTGAATATGTGTTTACTTACAATCCTGTAAACACAGGAGAAATGACTGCAGTTTAACTAATAATTGAACTTTCCTGTGTGGCTGATAAAAAGCTTTTCTTCTGTTTGGGCCATAATTCTCGTGGAAAATCAAATTCTTCCCTCAGCAGATGAGCATTTTAAAGGTAGTTTACTGTGTCTTAAAATATAGATAATGGTGTCATTTTCTTAAGAACTGTGAAGAGTAAACAGATGTGTTATGAAATGATCATTGCTGTGTTTAGCTCTTGCTTTACTGAATTTAGACATTTTTAAAACATAAATATGTTGTCTTGTTGTTTTCAAAGGAAAATATGCAGGAACCAGATGCGGGAGGGGGTGATCTCCGGGACTCCCAGCAGCAGGAACACACAGCTCTCGCAGGGGGCTGGAGAGCGTTGGTCAATAGAACAGGCAGCTGGGCTGTGTTGCTGTTGCTTGTGTCTTCCCAGGGCAAGAGAGCCTCTGCTGTTTGTGCGGCGCTGTGTAAACCTAGCTGCAGTAAATGTGTGTGCATTTCTGTAAGGAGCACCTGTGGTAGGAAACTCGGGCCTGTTGCCTTGGGCTCTCTCAAAGCAAGACTGAGGATTCAGCAGCACTGCATTCCTATCTGAGTGTGGTTTTTATTGATATATTTGTGCCGGTGTATCACAGCACAAAAGGTGGAGCATTATGAAAGTAGGCAAGCTGGACTATGTCCTGCTGTTTCTGGGGTCAGCAGCACCTGTAGGACAGTGTCCTGCCTCTAGATGGAAAGGTGGATGCTATTCCTGCTCTACTTTGTAAGGAGCTGCCTGGTGACATGGGGAACGGGGGAGGAATGGAGATACAATAGTCATTTTTTTCTAAAGGCTTTGTTTATAGATACTGTCCCTCACTGCTAGCAGAGATGAGTTCAGAGTGTATAGATCAAACCTGGATTTTGAAGACTAGAAATCTGAGATCCTGACTAGATCCAGGCTTTACCACTGTGTATTTAAAAAAGGGCACAGTGACAAAACAGGGTCTAAACCCAAATACAGAACTGGAATTGCACAGGTTTGCAGAAACACCTCATTTGGCTCAAATCCTTCTCACTTAACCCCCACCC
>VZTL01036472.1:0-16032 GCA_013400535.1 Scopus umbretta
CCCCCCCCGCCCCCGGCCCCAGTTCCTGGTAACCTTAGTTTTGAAAATGAGAGTCACTGAGCAGAAAGTAAAATGGAGAAAATCGTGTCACTGCACCAGCAAAGGAAGCCTCTGGCAAAAGCCAGTTTAATCACTTCCACAAACTGGTTCCAGGTGTTTAGCTAGCCGTTTCCACCAGGACGGTGGTGTGACTTTACTTAAAACTTTGGCAGCAGATAGGTAAATGAACACAATCAAACACTACGTCAAGCTGTGTAGACTTAGACCTTAACACAGATCAAAATGTGAAAGTCTTATTTTTGAACGGTAAATATTTAAGTCTTTTTTAAAATATGTTTTTTCTGGTTTTAGAATGGATTTTTTTCCTTCAGCATTAATTATTGCGTACCTTTGTTATTCATATTAGGCTAGTTAGGAGTCCAGTGACTGTTTTAATATATACTGCAGTAGTTTCATGTAACATCTTTAGGGATAGAAAATATGCTTTAATACGCTATACATTAAAAATCAAACCACATACATGATGCTACCAGTTTCGCTGTGCTCCTGCAAGTATCTGCAACATCAGACTATTATGCATGATGATCACAGAAGAGAAAAACCTAACTGGCAGAAGTCTCAATGGGCTTAAACCAGAACAAAAAAGTGTACTTAATTTATGAGCTGAAAGTCTGTCTGCAGTTTGGCACATACAGCACATCACACCATGTAATTTTATAAAAATCAAATAACTTCACAAATCACTTCAAATATTTCCTTTCTCATTGGTTTTAATCATGTTTGAAAGGAGAGAAAAAAAAAATACAGGATGAAATGAAAGCAAAATGCAATGATCTAGGGCCATAATTCTCCTGAGCGAACGTTCCTACATTTTTGGATCATGGGCCACTGTCAAACTTCAAATGTAACAGGGAACCACTAGGCAGCCTTCACATCAAACTTTTAATTAAAAACCCTACCATGGATGATATGATACTGCAGATCAGTATCATACCATGATTATAAGTGTCTGCAGACCACAATTTGGAAACAAATATATTAAAGGATTAATCTTCCAAAGGGAAAGCTAGTCTCTGGGCTTCTTGCAATATTCATTCTGCGTATTGAGCTACGACGCAGTATCGCAGCACGCAAGTATCTTAAGACCTCCATTTTATGAGGTTTTAATAGTACAAGTGAAAATACCAGTTTGAGACAGGATTTTGTCATGAAATGTCATGAGACAATTCCGAGAGGACTGTATGAAAAAAAAAAAAAAAAAATTACTTTATCCTGATACCTCCCTCTCAATCTAGATTGCTGGGTTTGTTTTTCTTCCAAGCCAACTGACCGGGGACTCGCCAACTCTTTATCATAACGTACCCATAAAGTGAGGTCAACAAAGTGACGTCTAAAGGTGTCCTAGGCAGGACCAGCCTACGAGCAGGAAAAGCTCTACTTGCCTCAGGTCACTCTGAATTAAGCTGAAACCAGGACACAGGCTTATCACTGCGGAATGTGGAACAGAATCGGGGGGNGCCCTGCAGCCCCGGCGCGCAGACAGACGGACACACCGACACAGGCGGGCAGAGGCCTTGTCAGGCTCTCGCCCGGCGGGCTGCTGGGGGGTGCGGAGACCCGGGCGGGGCGGGGGGGACACCCCCCACACACACACACACACACACACACACAGTCACACACCCCCGCTTCCCTCCCTCCCTCCCGCCCGGTGCCGCGCTCTGCCCCGCCGCCGGCGCTGATCGCCGATGCTCGGTCGCGACACGGACCCCGAACTGGAACGCTGAACAAAGGAAGCCCAGCCGATACGGCCGTACAGCCGGGGCTGGCTGGCTGGCTGGCTGGCTTTCTTTCGTTCGTTCTTTGTTTTTTTTTTTTTTCCTTAAGGGCGATCCCAGCAAAACTTTCTCCGCTGAAAGCAGCGCGGTGTCAGGCGCTGTGAAGTCTTCACAGACTTGCAAAGGAGTGTAAGTGAGGTGGGGGAGAGAGAAGCGCCGGCACTAACGCCACCACGGCCCCCTATCACCCGGTAACTTCCCCTTACATGCACAGGACGGTTAAGAGTTTGCTGATCACAGCTTTTCCACTGCACCAGAGCCAAGTGCAGGCAATTACTTACACTTATGTAGACTTTTATAAGAGATAACAGTTATCTCTACTGAAAAGGCACAAGCTGGGTTGGTTGGGGTTTTTTTTCCCCCTTTTTTTTTTTTAAATTTGTCTTTCATTACTTAACTGGTTAAAAAATAAGAAAGGGTTTCCGTGCAGGGCACTGATTCCCGCAGCCCTCTGCAGAGCCCCACAACGAGGAGAGCAGGCAACCCTCCCGCACCGCCGAGGAGTATTTCACCCAGGCCTGGAAAAGCGCTGGCGTAAACCAGCTTTTAAAAGCAGGGTTCGCTATCGGAGGTGGGTACCGTAACCCAGGCACACTTGGAAGGCCTGGAGGTGCCAGGGCTGAGCAGGACTGGGCCGGCAGCGGCTGCGCTTGGCAGCCCTGCCCGCCGTGCGGATGGGGCAGGCTGGGCGAGAAACTGCGCCGTGCAGCCTCCCAGCTGCGCCCAGGCAGCGCACCAGCCCCCTGGGCAACGGCATGTCCCGTCATGAGGCGCTCCAGCCAGATCCAAACCACTTGGATCCAGGTAAAACACGCCATATTGGGCCCTGCTGCCTCCACTAGCCACGTCCCGGTAGCCAAGATAAAGGCAGGAGCGAGCTGTGCATTTTTAATGCAAATGAGATGCAGCCCTCAGGCGCTTAGCAAATTGCCAATGCATTGGGGATGCCCCTGCTCTTTTAGCTCTGTTTCCACATGTGCTGCAAGTTGATGAGCGCTGGTTGTGTTTTTCTTCCCACCATTAAAGGACATAGCGCAGATATAGGAAGTAGGAAATGTGTTGTTTCAGTAGCGCTTATAGACCAGATGGCCGCTGCCAGCATCTGTAGTTCTATCCAGTACCTCTACCAGTGCCATTTCACTGGTGTTTCTTCTAAAATTCATGCTGCATAATTGTAACTCAGAGCCAGCAACTCTGAGCAAAAGGAGTGCCTACTGCATTTATGGAGTCACCATCTTTGCGTTCACTTTCTAACCAAAACTAGCTGAGCCTTACCCACTTGCAGGAAAGGATTTCGGCATAGAAGGTCTACCTGTATTTATAAACCAGGGGCATCTCACACGCTGCAGAAGCGTTACATGACAGCAAATGAAAAAGGGCTTCCATTGCCTTAGTACGAACTCACACGTGTGTTTAAAGCAGACATTAAAAACATGATTCACCGTAATAAAGACATCCCAAACAACTATTTAAAGTAATCCAAAATACAACATTTGGGGGTGGGGAGGTGACCATACAGTGCACCTACCCCTCCCCATCCCCCAAGAAAACACAAACTCCAATAATGATTAGTAGTAGTAATAATAATGACACATATTTATACTTTATCCAGAAGTACAGCAGGGTTCTTAAGATCAGGTCTCGCTTTCAGTTTCACTCACCACTGAACTAGTCAGCTTTGAGGACTGCGTTAAAGAGGTGCGAAGTGTTACAGAAAGCACATCGGCATGTTAAAGAAAGACAGAAAAAAAAAAAAACTATCACAATGTATATAGGGAAATGATGGCTAAAACAGAAGATACGAGTCTAACACACTGCTCAGCAAATCCTTTCCTCCCCAAATGCACAACATACATAGTAACAGGAGCTCTGAATACTTACTAAACTTACGCAGAGGAATAAATGGCTATCTGTTGCGTGACTTACAAAGCCAGAGGAAAAAGGAGCAAAATTTTCATGGAAGCCTCGGATCCTATAGACTGTGTTTGCCTCATTCACATCCTCCTCCTTTCACTGCACTTCAACGTGAAGAAGACAGCCTTAGCAATATTCATCCTAGGAATCCAGAACGTTGCAGAGACCGCACTGCAGCAACAGATGAATCTGCTTCACATGCATTGACGTACCTCCTCAAAAGTCTGAAAGAAATTCCAGCTCCAGTCAACCCACAAGAGACATGTTTCCTGACTGTACCTTGATGGTATTGTTTATGAAGAAGATGATTTACACACTCGTAATGATTTAAGCAGCTACTTTGCATACATTACAGAGAGAACCTGAAACATGTGACCTGCTTCACAGGGCAGGATTATACCTCTGTTCTTGTTGTGTCATGTGCAACCACAGTATTTAGCAGTTAAAGCCCAAGCGAGCACTCTGGTATTCCATTGCCCTCGCCGTGCATGAAAGCGCAAGAGTTTCGGCATGCCTCTGAAACCAAAGCTTAACCTCCCAACTTCTAAAGATAGACACTTAAATAAATGATATAATTGTCAAAGGGGCTCAGTCAAACCTACCACATGGCTCTGCCCACTCAGGATTATGACGTTTGCTGGCAGACTTTTTGGGACAGGAAATCTTTCATGGTGTTAATAAATTTGTAACAATGATCATATTCTTAGGGGCCACTCCAATACAAACTTTCATTAGCACTTACGCTGCCTCTCGCAAAGCACTGAGAGTGTATGCGTGATCATCATCAGTTACGAATAAACAGTAAGAACTTTAAAACCTTTTTTCTGACGTTGTTTTAAAAAAAAGTCAAAAGCTTTTCAGAAAAATGGAAATGCATGTCCGAAGGATGGCTGGGCTCTTAGCCTGTCAGTGCTCCTTGGTAATTTTGAGTTGTTTTTATTGATCCATACACTTCTTATGCAGAACTTCATTACTGCTTTGATAATTACAAGATAATTAAATACAAGACAGAGCATGTATCATGCTGGGGAATCATTTAGTGAGCGAACTGTTGTGCTGAAAAGTGGAATTCTTTCTGTCACTCACGGCGCGGTGATACATCAGTAGCAAACACAACAGGAGCCATTTTGGGGATGATCCAATGGCCTACCGGAGCCACAGAGGGCAGCAGCAAAACGCGAGGTTCAGAATTAAATGGAAGTCCCGCCACACAGGCCTTCACGCTTCGCAAACACATAAAACAAAAGCACGTTCACATGCAGGTTTACCTCAACTTCAGAGCAAGTACAGCACTTGCCATGTAATATGTAAGAAAAGAGTCAACGTCTGAAAAACTTTGATTTAAGAGAGGAAAACTGGAGGGTGGTCGGGGCGGTCTCTTAGCAGCGCCAGGAGTGAAGGCACCAGAGCTCTGTTCGCAGCTTTGCCACTGGCTCGCTCTAACACTGCAGTTACTTGGATTCCCTGTGCCTTGGCTCACCCGTCAGTACAATGGGTATAATACTTCATCCTGTCTTTAAGAGGCAATTACTGCTTGCAAAATACTCTGGGAACCTTGATTAAAATGCAGTGCAGCTTTGTGATAAGTATTCCCTCCGAAAGAGCGCGCGAGCTGCGTTTTGACAGTGGGAAGTACTACCCGACAGCTGCAGAAGAAAAATAATCATTCTGAATGAGAAGTATATGCTTGACCTATGCACACCTATAGGTGGATCCCTCCTGGAATATTCTCTTTTTTCTTTTTTCAGTTACTATGTGTATATTGCAAAGAGAGGAGCAGTGAGAATGGATAATTAAAAAGCTTTTGAAAAGCCCTGGTATTTTCACCAGAGGATCACAGTGGGCCATCTTCAAGAACTCTGATGCAGAACTACATGTAATTAAAAAAATAATTATTTGTAATGCTCCTCAAACCCTGTTTTCATTAAGGAGGGGAGAAAAAAAAAGCCAGATCATTTTAAATATGAATGCTTTATGAATAAAGAGATTTTTTTTAAATTGATGAGCATTCATTTTCCCATACAGTCGCACAAAGTCTGAGTAGCTCACGTAAAACATAATTATCAACGTTTTAAACCACATTTTCCCCTTGAAAATAAATAAATAAATAAGCACGCCAAAATCTTTTTTGTTCATTAAGAGCCAGATCCAGCAGAAAACATCTGCAGACTTCTAGACCAAGCAAGCCCTGGAAGGCCATGGGTACTGGCTGCACCTCGTGCCAACCCCAAAAATTTGGCTGGTTCAGAAAGATTTAAACAAAACAAAAAAAGCCCTGCAGCTTTACATGTCTGGGAATTGTGGAACTGCGTTAGGTTTATGAATAAAGAATAGGGGTGAGAAAAAAAAAAGCGCTTTTAAAAAGGAGATCCCTGTCTCTCTTGTCCTCCGCCATTCCAGGGGCTAGACAGGGGCTCCCCTCCCTCCCAAGGGACACCATGGAGCCAGCATCAGCCCAAAACACGCGATCCACCTGCCCCCCCTCTGCAGAAGGGGTGGGGGGGCCCCAAACCCGGCGCTCGCCCCGCCTTTGCACATCCAAAGGGCGCCCGAGCATCCAGCTCCCAGCCATGCTCCTGGACCCGCGGTAGCTGCCACCGGCAAACGCAAAGGAGCGTCCCAGGGATGGGAGCCAGCCCGAGTCCTCCAAAGGACACTGCAGGGCCACCGCGGAGGGGCCGGCGCTGCTCGGGGCGAAGAGCCACCTCTGCGAAGGTGGCCCGGGGACGCACTGGTCTCCCGTGGGCCAGCAGCCTCTCTAGCCCCATGGAAGGATCGGGCCCTACGAGCAGCCCTGGATTCCTACCACGGGCTTGAACAGGCGCCAAGGCGCAGCGCAGGGAAAGAGCTTCGGCTACCGCGGGCACCCGGCAGCACGTATTTAGATTTTGGGCTACCCTGTATGGGTGTATGCAAACACAACGGGGGAGCCAACAGCATCGGCACGGCTGCCTGCTAAAAGAAAGGAAAAGTTTAGGAAGTAAGTTTAGGATGAGGGCCTTGTTACAGCAGCAGATGGAATTTAAAGAACCTGCTGCTAGTGTAGTTGCCACGGTTTTAGACTTTTGATGGAAAGAATGGCTTTTTCTGACTAGTCTTTCTCTACGTCTCCCTCTGGGAGAGCCAAGAAACCTCCCGTGGATTTAAACCATACCTTGTCTTCTGCACCTAAACGTAGGACCAGCCTACATTTCACATCGACACCCAGCTCGCCTTGTGCGGCCAGCCCTGCGCAGGGAAAAGGACCGGGCGGGTATTAAAAGGCCGAGTAACAGTCCACCCATGTGTTCTGCATAAAGGCGATCCCAAAATTTTGGTTTCGCAGCGTTCATTTTCTAGACACCTCCTCAAGAGGAACAGCAGCTGCAGTATGCTGCCTCGGTTAGCAAGATGTGATGCACGCAGAGATATGTACTTAGGAGAGCACAGAGGGACTCTGTGCGATGACCGTATAACTGCAGACACTTTGCAGGTGTGTATTTACAATACTATTTATATAGTGCTGAAAGTGGACTACATTAATATACGGCGTGCATGATTCACTGTCATTACTCCTGCCTTCAATAATGTGGCCCCTAAGATAAATAGTATCGCTAGAGCCTCTCTCATACAATACACAGACTTGTTAGTTTAGTTACATATACAAAATTACCGACTGCAATTAGAGATTTTTTTTAAATTGTAAAAAGTTCTTGAAGTGAAACTTTGTTTATGAGTTGAAATGAGCCAGCTGACATAAAAAAAAGCAAACTGAGAAGCCAAGAGACTTGTATTTAAAATGCAGAGTAAGTTGGATATCTTAAATAAATAACATTAATCTGAACACGCACTAAAATAAATGATGTGTTTTAACAATGCTAGATACAAATAGTCATCATATTTATCATTACAGCTTTATATACCTGTCAGATTACTTCTTTCAAAGCCATAAGAAATGTACCAGTGTCTTTGAATTAAAACGCGCTTTCTTTATGCTAAATCTGTGAAGGTGCTCTTGTGGGAAACTCTGCATTCTTCATTAATTTTTTATTTTAAAAAAAAAAAAAAGCTTACACAGCCTCAGAAAAAACAACTGAGTGGCAAAAATCCCAACTTTGTCCATTCATCCTTTGATTCTGTCTTTGCCATAATAAAATTCTATGAAAATGTTGCCAGAAATAAAGTTAATCTTCGCAAGGACTTTTTTCATCTTTCTTTAAAACCAGGGAGTAACTAGACTGCAGCTCTATCAACCGTGACACACAGCACACTATAAAGATGAGTTCCTTGTCATTTTTTGTCCATGTCGAACATGTAAGGAAGAAAAAAAAGTTGAAAGAAAAAAAATTCCCTTGAAACTCTAAATTCTGGCTAAGAAACATCTCAGCAAGACACCAAGATAATGTCTCACAAATCGAAACAGCATCAAGTAGTAACATCTGTAAACTCAGAATTAAGGAGCCAGCATTTTCTATACAATTTTAAAAAGTGTTTTAAAATGCCTCCTCCCATTCTATAGCATGGGCACGGAAAGCCATCAATAACTGGACCAGTACGTAAATTCACCATCTACTAGAAGAATGATTCCTGAGATAACTCAAGAAAGTAAAAGCTGAAGAGCTTGCTGCTGGTAGTTAATGGGATAACCCGACTCCGAAGTCAGAAAGAGTAAAATATCTCCCTTTCATTAAAGGGGGGGGATGTGCTTTAAAAGGTACACAATTAGTTAGCTTTGCAGTGATTAATTGAACAACTGCAAAGCCAAAAACAACTTTAGGCACTTAACCATGAAACTGTCAGTTCTCTTTGCTTGACAATAAAGCATCCAAAAAGTAAACATTAACTTCTGTGTGTTTTCTACGTGCGTATTCGATCCTGAGAAGATGATAACCAAAGAATTACCAGGCGAGCTCGGCAGAGGCTTTTTGTACATTATTCCCCCTAATACAGAGGTGAGATGTGCCCAGATTCCATTCCTTTTCCTCGCTGTCAGCTCTAAGAAGACGGTTTGTAGTGTTCCCTAAAACTTGACAGAAGGGATTGAAAATCAGATTGAAAATCTCTTCCCCAGGAAGGAAAGAGCTCATCACAGTAAGGGAGCTTTGAGGATGAAGGGACCCCTAGACTAACCACGTCCTCTCCATGTCCAGGCAAAAGCGGGCAGCAGCTCCTGCTCAGACCAGCTCTCCCAAGGAAGCAAATGGAAGCTCTGCCCAAGTAAGGAATGTGAAAGCGTATGCTTTATCACCTCTTTTAAACAAACTCCAAAATTGAATAACTATCAAACAAACTGAAAAAGGGCAGGAAGCCGAAGAACAAATTAAAGGAACAAATCAACGTCTTTCTCTGACCTGCAAATACTTAATTCAAGCACATTCTTCTTTCAAACAAGATGCCTCTGAGCGTTTTGATGGCTGCTCATAATCAAATGTGTCACTCGCAAAATTACAGCGTTTGGGGAGGGTACCAGGCAACCGAAAATGGCTTTTGCTAGAAGTATGTCACAAGCACATCTTTTAGTCACCTCAGAATTGCACACGACTTTGCTTCATTCCTTTGCACTGTCTGCGTGCGGGTTGCTTCACAGAAACACAACTGCAGTAATCTGCCTGACAGTAAACAGTAATCAGTAAATACTATTTACTGCGCAGATACGTGCCCCTGCTATTCCCTCGGCTCCCTCGGCTTACCTGTCCCCCATCTCTCCCTTCCGCTCTCAACCCCCTCGCTCTGGGAAATTTTGGGAGGGGAATAAATAAATACAGGTAGTGAAATAGTGAAATCCCGTAGCTGGCAAGGTTTTCCTCTCTGAATGGACAAATTCTTATACTCCACGCAGCTCCAGACACTGAAGGATTAGATCCTAACCAGGGAAAACACAGGAAAATGGTAATAAATACTGCATGGTAATCCACGGGAACTTTGGTCCCAATGTGATTTTTCTATAGTATCCTACAATAAATGGCATTACAACATCCATAATCTCAGCTCATATATCAGAGCGCTCACTATGCTCTCTTTTCTTGCCCTTCCTTCTTTCATGTAGTGCGTTTCCTAAGAAAACGTACTTTTTCTGCAAAAGTAAAGTCAGTGCAGTCCCATTCCTGACTGAAAGCAGCACAGTAGCTGGGTGAAAACTACCACGGACCATAGCACGCTGCACAGAGCTACAGCTGAGGAGTGCGAGGTTTATGGCAGCATTACTCTGGTAAGGTCTCATCTGAAATTCCTTCTGACAAGACAAAGGAAGTCGCAGCTTGCTAGAGAGAAAAAATAAATAAATTGTACTCATATGCAGTAAGAGCACCTCACGTCATAGTGGATTTTACAATACCCTAGTTCTCCTTCTATTCAGGCATGTGTCTTTTGGGCAATAAATTCTGAAAACCCAAGAAGGTAAAGCTTGCTTAACCGTGAGTCTCCTTTCACCCAGTAAAATAAATTCCACAGCTGCTTTTTCTTTCTCGTGTGACTATTTTTTATGCTCCTTCCCATTGACAACTACCCACTGTCACGCTCCACTATTGAAACTAAAATCTTTTAAAAACGCCAGCTTTTCAGATTCTTAATTTTGTCCCTTTCAGGTAAAATGTTTTGCCCCAGAAAGTTCAGCAGGGCTGCCAGGTCATCTTTGCTAGCAAAGATTTCATAGGCACAAATAGAAATTGATAAATTACTGAAGAAAGAGCGAGCTAGACAAACCCATTTTAAGTGTTCCTTAGATAATGCAGTACCACAGCAAATCTCTAAGGAAAGTTAAGCTGAAACTGCCATGAACACCAAATAAATTTGCACCACTGGGATATTTAAGATCCAATAAATCTTACTTTCCAATGGTTTTAAAACTCCAGAAAACAGTTTTTCAGCTCTAGACTCCGTATGTTGTAACAAAGCTGTCTACCTAAAAGCTATCGACTCAGATCTGCCATCTGTGAGAAATATTTTCAGAACATACTCATGTTTGCTAAACTACCAAATTATTAAAACCTTCATTAAGAAAAAAACAAACCACAAACACACATATATACATACAGAAAACCCAACCAACCAACTTACTCTCTTTTTCTGTTTGCATGATAATGCTCAAGAAAGTTGGTTAAAAATGCCCCTATTTCCAATTCAAATTCTTATTAATTTATTTGAACTAGCTCATGTTGCAGTCAACAACATGAAACCAACAACTAATTGCAAAAAAATAAACTGCAAAGCAGTAAAATCCATCACAGTTCAGACATGATATGCTGAGCAAGAGCAGAAGAGCCAAGGGTTAACATCAGCCTAAGTCATCACCCCATTGTGCAATTTACCTGATAGTGTTAAAAATACTAACAATTGCTGAAAAAAAAAAAAAAAAATCAGATTGCATAGAAAAGCATTTTATTTACTACGCTGCAATTTTTTGCAGTTTGGTTATATCAAAAACGCATTCTGGATGATGGAAGCCACTGCTTCCCTTGGCCCGTCAAAAATATCCTGACATCCATGGCGGGGCATACAGCCTGATGAGGGCATTACAGCCTGCTTACATGGATATATGTGTAATACTGGAGCTTCGGTCACTCCACTGCTATGTCTATGAGCCTTCCAGAGGGTACCTGGTGAGGAACAAGCAGAAGGCATGGCCGTGAAGCCAGTGAGTAGCAGCAGGGCTCAGAAGCAGGTGCGCTACCTACCTAAACCTACTTTCTATTTTCATTCCTTTTTGGGAGGCGAACTGATTTCAAACCAAAATAATCGCTTTTAAAGGTGACAGACCAAACCGTGGTCTGACCAAAGGGCAGTGTCGTGCAGTGAAATACCGCTTGACGTCAACATCCTGAGCGGGGCAGCAAAAATGCAAGACGGAGCCTTACAAAATGTTGTTAGTGTCCCCCGAGCCCAGGGGAACTGCTTTACAGTAGCAAACCATAAGGAAGTCTAACATGGATCCCCGAAACCACAGTTCCCTCTCAGTAAGCTGCAACATAATTAGGAATTTTCCTGATGAGGATCAGATCTTATTCTAGATGAAGTCAGCATAAGTTTTGTCCCTTGCAAGTACAGGGGCAGATCAGGGCCATAATCAGAGGGGTTTAATCAATCTTTGGTCGTATCTAAGTTCCCCCCAGGTTGCCAGGCAAAGCAGGTTAGATTCACTTTCATAAAAACCATTCGCCTAAAAATCAAACCAGCCCAAACATTAAAAAAAAAAAAAATCAAGTTATGCTAAACATCGTCTTCTCGCTAGCAAACTTTATGTCATAAACAACTGAAGGGCAGTGATGCAAAATGGACTCTTGCCTAGATTTGTAAACTTTTCCAGGAGTTGTAATATCCTGCACTTGATGACATCATGAAACTAACCACAAGTAAAAGTTGGTTTTCAATTTGTTCTACTTTTCCCTCATTAGTCTCTGTGTCAGAAATAGAATAAGAAGCCTCATTAAGTCACATTAAATTCTTTGAACTCATTAAGGGCTCAGAGAAAGAACAATACAAACACTGGTGTTTTTGTAAAAAAATTATGCAACACAGATGGACTCCCATTTCCATGTATTTTTAGAATGTATGTATGTGCATATAGCAGCCAGAGAGAGACTGATAGGCGTGAGCGAGAAACGGAGAGGCAGAGTAACAGAGACAACAAGGCAGAGCATACCTTACATATGACAGAATGATACGTAGATAAAAGTGGATTATGCGTGATCACTTCTGACCTGATATAAATGAAGCACTTAATGCTTCGTATCCTGAACTGTGGCAGAGCTGGAGTGAGAGCCATACCCCACATTTCTTTTCAATTAACAATTCCTTGGGGCTTTTTCCAGGGAGCAGGCAACCTTGAGAGCCACACAGCCAGCAGCAATCAAGTGGCAATCTAACTTTTTGTTCATGGACTACTTTGATGGCTGCTGCTGTAGCCTAACATACTATCTGATTGTAGTTGAAAAGACAACTACTATACGTGCTTATGGACTTACACGTAAGATACAGGTGTGTGCAGAATTTCAACAGTCTTGGAGAGTATCTCTGGGTGTGCAAAGGGTGGGTATTTGTTAGAAGATTTATTGTAGCTGAATGACTCAGATATATGTTGTTGATAACTTCTGATCTTACCCCCCCATAAGACCAGAAATATGAGCTCAATGCTGCAAAATTATGTATATGCCTACAGTATGCTCAAACAACTATTGCAGGGTTAATTTAATCCACTATACCATTATTTTTTTTCCGTGATAGACATAACATGCAAATAGGAGTTTAGTTCTAAAGAAAACTCCAGATCTGAAGAACATGGAAGGAGACTAATTAGATGGCATACATTTCAGATGTCTGTAGCAGGCCATGGAAAGAAAGCAGTATATACAGCAGATGGGAGACCTGAGTTACTGTTTCTTTCCTTCCTACCACTGTGACAGCTGAAATGAGATGTGGGATTTTTACTGACAGCCCCCAGACCCGAGCATCCAGAGCTGGGCGCCAGGGCGGCACGGGCAGGCAGCCTCCGCTCGGGAGCTCCCCTCTCCCATTTCTCTAGCGGAGTCAGATACTGTTTACCTGCAAGGCACATGGTAAGGCTAATCTATTTTCACAAGCTTTTGCCTCAGGTATTTGGGGCAAGGTTTACTTTATTAATTGTGTGTGTGCATGCATGTCCATATCTACGTGTGCAGGACGAGAAAGCACGGCAATGATCGGCATGTATTGCATTTTTGGTTTATACTCTCTAACTGCAGCTGGAGAACGTCTGATAAGTATATTTAATACACCTAAAAGTGAAAACAGTAAATAGAAAAGCAACCTATGTTCAGATTAGGAAGCTGAAATTAGAGGTATCTTTCTTTCATTAACTGAATTCATGAAACAACATTTCATCTGCATAGTAAGTTTTGGATGATGTTCCACATAACTTGCAGCATTTGCTTGGAGAGTGGTGTGTGAGAAAGGTAAAAAGAATCATACTTTGGAAACACTGAAAACCTTCCACCCCAAAGAAAATTGCTTTATCCTAACTCATTTAACTTCCATTAAACATTAAACCACATCTGCACATCGGAATTTTAGGCGATACTTAACTTCAGTATCTACTTGAAACTTTTTTTACATCAGTTCAGAAGTTGTTTTTTAAAATAAACCCAGTAAAGTCACTGGGATATCCAAAAGCAGTATGCAAGGTATCTGTCTAGGCAGAGTATACTTTTTTTTTTTTTTTTTAATTAATTACTAGCAAAAATTCCCCCCTGCTTTTTTTGTGAACCACCAAGCTGTAAGTTTAATTTTTTAAGTTTCAGTAAGGATTTTAGACTTGCAGACTTTGCAAAGTAGGTCAGGAATACCCAAAGGATACACATTTGAAGGCTACAGATAGCAGAACACACCATTTACGGCTTTGTATATACACATACATACACATTCTATATAATATAGATTGATTCAATGATTTAAACACATTACATCTATACCGTGCGTTTCAAGAACATTCGGATATTTACACTGTTAGATCACCACTCATTTTAGACCTACACTAATGCCAGCTGCCAAAAAAAAGTACACAAATCAAAATACGTTACCTTTGTTCAAACAATACTGCTGTTCATTATATAATAGAAACTGTCAGGCTTAATCTTCCAGGAACCAAGAACTGGTACATTCTTGGACCAGAGGTGGCTTGAAATGGTTTGAGGCGAAACTGAAGCATATTGTTTAAGTAAATATTGCTGAGAAACATAAGCGCATTGATGATTTTTAACATCATCTTTTACAGACTTTGTTTTTTTTCCAGATACATTAGTAAACTAAAAGTGCTGGCACATTTTCAAAATGCAGAGAGATGAACACATCAGTGCTTTTTCTATAAAATTTTTACAATATCAAATTATGTATTCCCTCCTACATTATCAGCCTCACTAAACTAACGGGGGATCTGAAAAGGATGCTTGAGAACAGACGCCACGATGAAGTAAAATGTACCTATAAAAACTACATGTTGACTTTGAGAATACCCCAAAACTAAATTTTTCTTGGGAGTTCTCAGTCTTATCCAAGTACCCAAAGGGTTGTTGTGGGCGCTAAGCTGCAGGCTGCGATGTTCATTTTCCATTAGAGATGAAAAAATTGCCAAAAGCAGCATTCAGAAATATATCTACAGCATGATATAGAGAAATATGGAGAAATGGCAGAAATGCCTTAAATTCTTCAGAGTTGGAACTTTTTTAACTCACATGTTAATCTGAGAAAATGCTAAATAAAAATAAGTACACTTCACTTATTGAAGAAAATCTGTTTTACAGCATTACGACTCCAGGACTTCTTCAGGTTTTTAAGACTACAAAGGAAGCATTTTACAATTTCATCTTTAACAACACAGATTATACAATATTCATCAGGCAGACACAATCTTACTTACAGACAGACACAGACACACAACTCTGCAGAGGCCGATCCTGCAGCTTTTACTGAATTTAAAAGTCCCCCTGACGTCAATGAGTATTTTTCAAGAATGAGAACTGCAAGATCAGGCCCAAAAAGTGCTTATGAAGATGAGATGTTACTTCAACAGATTGAATGTTAGATTAAATATAAAGATTGAGGCAAGACAAGTCTGGGGTTTAAACCCTAGGGAGGATTGACATTTAAAGTGTTGCCACTGAATTATAGCTCTCCACATTGGGTGGGGTAACCTCCTACTGGGTGGAGTGTCTCCCCTAAAGGAAGGGAAAACTGGCACAAGCCAACTTGGTCTTTGAACGATTTCCCTACTTGCCAACTTATGAAGTCGTCCTGACGTCAACTTCGTCAAGAAAGTCTATTGCCCAACTCCGTCTTTTACCGTAGAAAGTTTGCTTGTGTTCAAAACCCCAGCAGACGTAGAAGAGAAATTAAGCCAGAAAACTCTAAACAAAATAAAGAAATCAAGAAAGACAAGACAGTAGACTGGATTTCCTTAAGTATAGTTAATTTTTAAAAAAAATCCTTTTGTTGGGTTTTCTTGTTTCTAGTATCAGCTGCATGCACATAGATACAGATCACTAGAGACTATTACTAAACGTATTTTAAAACAATCTGGTTAAGCTTTAAAATATGAGGTAGAGAGCGCACAGAAACTGGCCGCTCTGCAAGACAGAATTTCTCCTGTCTTCTGCAATGGGCAGCGAGTATCTTCCCAATCAGCATCACTAACAGGTGTAAAATGCTCTCATACTAGGAAAATAATATTCACTGAACTGCTACCGAAGGTATGTTTAACATATTATTCCTCTCTGGATCAAAATAAGGCTTCGGGTGCTGGGCGAGAGAGAAGCGGGGGGGGGGGGGGGGGACACAC
>VZTL01036480.1:2904-19160 GCA_013400535.1 Scopus umbretta
ATTTCTTTTGCCCTATAGATAACACTGGAAACATTTTCAAGAGCAGCTTGTACTTTTCAATTAGTATTTACTGTACTCAAGCTAAGAACCTTTAATGGCACCCAATCATTAGTGGGTGGAGACCAAGCCCATATAAGGCATTTTCAGGAAGTTTTCTAAAATCAAAGAACCCCAAAGCAGTCAATTTGGACAATATGTGCAGATACAGACAAAAACTTTCCAGAATTCCTTGAGTGCCTTCTAGGTTTGCACATAAATCCAGTTAAGAGCATAAATACATCATCAAATGAATTGCTGGAGTCTGAAATTACTACCAGCTTTGTGCAGCTACCTCCTGTATGAAGATTTCCCCCGTAATTTCAGTTTCATATAGCCAAAAATCTCCTTTCTGTTTAAAATTTCCTAGGAAGAGATTGGTTTAGTCTTAAAAATAACTGAACAAGTGCTCATAGAAAATAATTCCATCACTTGCTATGCATTTTTAAGGACTCAGGGTCTGTGTTTGACATGTGGGGATAGTGAGAAGGTTTAACCTTTCTTCTCTTAATCCCCCCATGGTAGTGAACGCAGGAAATATTTCCTGCTATCACCTCAATTCCTGTCAAACTTTAGCCTCTCCCTGGAATTAATTAGGAAAGCGTGTATAATTTGACCTAGCTTGATAGCATGTTTTCAGAGGAGATGGTCAGACATCTGTTGTTGATGGGCCAATGTGACACAAGCAGGGGTCTGGACCTCTGTAGTCCAGTGGAAACCATGTGCAGTGTTTTCAGCATCAGGAAATTGTGTTCGACATTGTGAGTTTCTTTAGATTTTAATGTTAGCGAGTTCTTTCATGTGGAAAGTTTTAAAAGGAACATTAGACTGAAATCAGGTTTTTCCACATTTTCATATTTGTAGAAATGTACCAAGTTGCTGATTGATCCCTTCTGTGTTTGGTCACTCCAGAAAAAAATGTGAGGATGCTGAGAGGATGAAATATAACACTTTAAAGTGAGTACCTAAGTGTTCCTTTATTTAGGAAAGGAGTCAATTTTTTTTTTAGGAAAACCTCATGGTAGGGAAGTTCTTGTCTCTGCTTTACATTAGAGAGTAAAGGTTTCTATCATTTAAATATTCTTTAGCTTTTTGGCCTCTTTCTTTAAAGCAAGCTGTTTGTCCCATAGCTATTGCCACGCACTAGACCACCTGCAAAGTGCTGATGAGCGTTCTTGGAAAGAACTTGTAATATGTGCATTTTTTAGCCAAACCAAAGGCAGTGCTAATGGTCTTTCTAAGGATGACAATCCCCCCTATGAGGCATTAAAAACCCTTCTGAAGAGTAAATATTTACCTTCAAAATAGTCTAGACAGTACTAGGGATCAGGTGTCTTTAAAGTTTCCCAGAGGGAAGTTTTTTGGGTGCTGTGTCTTTGCAGGGCACTTCCATTTCAATGAACATATTGCATCCACATTTGGGCCCAAGAAACACATAGAAATGTCCCTGGGGAAAGCTGTGGTCTCGTGAAGGGATGTCTCGTAGAGGATGTCTGCATCCACAGAGGTCAAAGGCAGCGAGGCTTCGCTTGGCTCTGCACAGTCACAGGAATGCCTGGCATGTACTGAGCGTTCCCTCTTTGCCTGTGGGGAGGCCTGGGAAAACAAATTCTTTTATCTTCTCCCCTGCCAGGATAAACAAACCTACTACATGGAGCTCATCAGAGGTCAAAGGAAATTGGGCAGCTTTTTGCTACAATTATGGCAGAGCACTAGTGAGAGCAAATATTTTGCTAGTTCCCCAGGTCCTGCACTGGGCTCTGTACAAGTTGACAATGCTTGGGATGCTTGTGTAAAGCTGTCCATGAGAAGCCTAAAAACTATGTTGCTTGCTCCTTAGCACCTGTTAACAGTGGCTTTTCACTGAACTGTTTGCAAATGTGGAGAAGCTGTTCTTTAATTGACACTTCAGTTCCTCAGTTAACTAGGCAGCCTTTGAAACGCGTAGATGACATTGCTGTCCTCTCGATTTTCAGGGTTTTCTGCTCCTCTCTTCAGCCCCTTTTTGCCCTCAGTGAGATCTGTCTGCTTTAGATACTCTGTGTCAAAGTCAAAAGGATCACCAGTATTGAAGCCCCCTTTTTCCTGTAACATCGCCATTACTGAAGAAATGTGTTGTTACTTGCTTGGTCTCATGGGCATGTCTTCAGGGGTTATTTTTGAAAGATGAAGGTGGCAAAGGCTTGTCTCATCTCCACTGTGAGTTCCCTCAGCACAGGATAATTGGCCATTCTCACCTGGCCATAACTGAGCAGGACTTGAGATTACGGACCAGCTACTGCCCTTCCTTTGGCTAGCTGTCTCACTAAACAGTAATGTCAGTTATCCTTGTGGGCTGTTTTAGTGGTCTCTGCAGAACCCGAAGAGTTGCCTCACATCAGCTGAAGGACTGATTCTGGTGATCTGAAGACCATCTCCATTTGGATGTTGATGATTCCACAAACCAGTCAAACTGGCAACACGATGTCTTAATGAACCAGTAAGTGTTATCATGAATCATTATGTATTCTCATTAACCACAAACCATTAATTAGCTGTGACCCCTATGTGGCATATGTACAGATATTTCTTTTCCAGACCACCCTCCTAATAATACTGTTTTCTCATGGAGCACCGTCGATTTATAGGGGTGTGCAAATCTCTCTGCATTGAGTGTGAACAGTGTATCAAAACCAGAAAGATAACTTGTCATAACCACAGCCTTTTGTGACCCTGAGCCTTCCCCAATTATTTGGCTGTTTGTTTCTATCCTCCAAGAAAAGCCTCCTAAAGCAAAGTTTGAAGATAAGGCAGCAGAAGGGAAGACAAGCCTCCATGGTTTGAGCTTAAATCTATATAATTTGCTGGATACAGAAAAATGCTGTTCTGAACTGGCCACCAAATAGACCTCATCCAGTATTTTGTCTTACCAAGATTGGCACTTGACAGCCCCGCACAGGAACAACTTCAGAGTGAAATGGAAATAGGAGGTGATCTGTTTTCTCCCATACTCATTAGTTTGCAAACGGATCTGGTAGTGAAGCCTGAAGCTTCAGATCTCACCTCTCCCAAATATTGCTAGCATTTATTATTATTACTCTAGTTACTCTTGTTAGTTTAATACCATATCTAAACATCTCAAGTCAATTTTGCAAGGAGTGTGGATGGAAATGTGAGGGGTTTATTTATTTTTAATAAGGATAAGCTCAGACATTAGAAACCAACTGTGTTTTCCCAGTTTTTGTATGAGTCCCCAAGCATCCTCCTACCACCATCTTACAAACTCAGACTGACACAGAGCTGATAAATTGACAGAAAGTATCAAATGTCAGCTAGGGCTCTGATTCCCTCTGGAGGCTCTTGGGAACAAAGTATGAACAGATTGCTCATGCCAGAATACCTCATTATTTTAAGCAAATTGACTTTCTTATTGACTACATTGAAAGGTTGTACACTAGTTATAATTACCAGTTCTACTTAATTTTATCTTATAAAAAGGTCTGTACTCTCTACTTGACAGTATTATTTTGATTAACCTACTTTTTGCCCCAAGAGGCCATTTAATATTTAAAAAAGAATGACTTGATCGTATAGATGTATAGCACATGCACATGATTATTGTGCTATAATCACCCATATCTAATCTGAATGGTGAAGTGCATTACACTACATTTTGCAATGAACTATGAGATTTTGTAGAAACAGTGAGGTTAACAGCAATATACACATTAAAAATAAAAAAAAATCCCGCAACTGCAGGAGCACGAAGAGCATTTTGTGCAATCTACCATAAAATACAACAGTGTGATGTGAAGCAAGAAGATTAAAGGATTTGTTTCACACCCCTTGATTTTAGTTTGTGACTATTTTATGATCACTATATTTGGCTGATGTTTTATTGTTAATAATAATATGATATATTAATTTTTACATTCTCTCTTCTATTGCTCTCAAATCCAACTTTCACCCACCTCTAGTTTCAAAATGACAGAGTAATATGAACTGACTACAGTTTGGCCTGCTCAGATATGGTCAAGGTAATTGTTGGAAGCAGCTTCTTGGCTTTCTGAGAGACAAGACAGGAATTGAAAAGAGCCTGCTCAAGCAGAAACATCTACCTGGTCAGTGAAATGTCACTTTTAATGCCATTAGAGTGATCCTAGTTGGCTACCCCACACTGCCCTAAGGGAAGCACTTGGTCTCCACAGTAGTTCATTGAAACATAGGGGGAAAATATGATGACTGGTTCAATAAAAATGACGCTGTCAAGGGTCTAAAGCCAAACATTGTACTTTCTTGTGTTCTTAAAAAAAGATTTTTTTTTTCTTCTAGATTTTTCTTTCCTTATAGTCTTACAAAGTAATGGGACTCCCTACTGTCATTAGAGTCCAGTTCTGATGCTATTTCAAATTGATCTTTCAAGCCAAGAAATTCAGAAACAAACTTTGATATCTTCCAAAAGCCAATTTTCTCTTGACACATTAACAAATCTCTGTGAAATGCTGTTATACTATGACACATGACTTCATAAAAATGACCTCTTCTTATTCAGATATTGGCCCTTACTATGTTTATCCTGTTGACAGGAAAAAGACTTGATACGATTAGAGGAATAAAGTCAAAAGTGAAGACCAAATTAGAAAGTATTCTCATCATTAGAAAGGTAAAACTCTGCTTGCAGAACCTTTATTACTGGTAATGAGGCAAGAGGTATAAAGAACCCCGCTTGGTTTTCAGATCACAGGCTGTGTTTGCAAGTGGGACAAGAGAAAATAAGCATCTTTTCACTCATAAAGTGAGAAAATTGGATCTGGAATCCATTGGGAGAAGACATATAGGAATCTACAATGTCATTTTTACTGTCACTTTTCAGACTACAAGCACTTTTTGGGAGCTCCAGTCAGAGCTTGAAGGAATGATCTAATAAAACACATACACTCTGTGGGGTTGTCGTGCTAGGGAATGAGTGACCACAATTAAAATGACCCTAGGATGCTTCAAAATAAGATTTCTGGGATTTATAGTGAGAACGCTTAAAAAAGGTAGGTGCTTTTCCTGTTGCAGAATGATTAGCTCCCTCCAGAGAAATGAAACAAGACTCAAGTATGCCCCGTTAAAGCAAAGGATTAACTGAAGACACAGGGCTGTCGTTGAGATACCAGAGATCTGTAGCTGTTGTAGCAGAAGCAGAAACATTATTTTTCTGGAACTGTTTTGCCACAAAATTCTAAAAGCAAAATTTAGGGAAATAATTGCTTTCCAGTCAATTTTTTATGAAAATGACACAAAATGCTTAGTATTGTACTATTACACACAGTATGTACTTGGTTTAACTTACGCAGTCAGCTAATAGGAAATCTGTGCAGATGATGCAAATCTTCTGGTATTCAGCTATACACCCCTCAAATGTGGGGTTTATGGGCATGCAGGGTAAGATTCAAAGAAGGCTGTAGGCAACTGAATTGGGTTGTGGGTAAAATTTAGGTTCTGGGATGTTGTTGTCTGGTGATTCTCTGCCTCCAAAGGTGCCTAAAACCACTATTTGCAGAAAGTTATTTGCCTGAGGTGATTTCTTAATAGCTTGTGATTTGCCTTTTGAACTAAGTGAAAAATACCGTGTGCAGTTATTTGCTGTAGTCTGAACAGCTTTTTGCTGTCTAAATTCCATGTAAACTAATGGGACAACTTAGCTCCTTCAGTTGCCCAGGTTGGTAGGTCCATGGAGAGTGTATTTTACTCACATTGACATGGTCGGACTCCTTACAAAAAGCATTACAGTATGTAGATACATTTTTTTAACTTGTTGAGTTGCTTTTAGAACCTTTTTACAACTTATTGATCCCCTGGTCAATACATTCGAAAGAATCTGGAGAGCAATTCAGCTCACCTGAAAGTAGACAAAGATTAAGTTGCTTAAACATAGGTTTCCAGTGCCACCTGATGCACCCTTGGGCATCTGAGGCGCACCAGGAGACTGACTCATATAACACAAAGTACATGATCCCCAGAGCTTTCTGGAGGAGTGTCTAGTGGACAGGCTGGATGCCTGAATCCATCCCAGATAGCACTGGATGCCTATTTGTGGGCACTTAAATTGAATCCCACACCTCCAATGACTATAGTGGAAGCTTAGGCATCTAGCTTACATGTAGATACTTGCTGATCTCTACATTTCAGTGTCTTGATCTGAGATGAATCTTACTTGCCTTCGCAGGGTTGTGAAGGATCTGAGCTCTGGAATCCCACATGAACTGAGATACTTCCCTGCATCTTTTAAACATTTTTTTTGAGGAAGAGTTCAGGCACATCTCTTTGGCTACGGCAGCTCTGGGAGAAGCCTGGCATTTATCTGGTGGGAGTTGTAACCTTGGAAGCAAGCCCCAACATGCAGTGCATTGAAAGGTCTATGCTGAAAATGTCCTAAATACTATCTGTTACTCTGAGTTTGAGTATTATAGCTTATCTATGAAATGACACATTACTAATGTTAAAATGTATTCTGCAATTACAGAGTTATGTACTAAGAAATAGATAAATATATAAAGTAAGTATGTAAAAGCAAGTGTTCCTTATTGAATGTATAAGAATTTATTGTCATCTAGGATGCTATACTACTTTTTTCTTGTGTGTATCTCTATGTACTTCTATATATGAATATACAGATATATCTATATATTTAAAAAAAGAGAGACAGGTGCATGTGTAGTAGGTATAACTGTACGTAAGAGTTGTTCTGAGTTGTGAAAAGCTAACGTAAAAAAACCATCTCTTCAGAAGCATAATGGAGCAGTAATAAATCAGCTTAGCACAAATCATTATGCTCACACTTTGGTCTTTCAGCAAGACAGCACTGCTCTTTGCACTTAAAATGTTAATGAGGGAACGATGCTTTTACTACAGCTGTGGTCCAAAAATGTGTGTGCAGAGAAATAGTTACATAACTCAGCAGCTCTGAGTGGGTCTGTGCATTCAAGCTCTAATGGATCCATCTGTGCTTTCCTACCATTGTGCCTACCCATACGTCTTACTTTCAGAGAGGCGAAGCCAACTTGTTAGAAAACAGAGACGATGAAAAATCAAATGCGTGAAAAACCTGTTGAAGAGATTAATTAACCTCCTTCCATGTGGAATCCCTTTCATGAACCTATAGCTGTACATAAATGCACTTTACATCCAGAAAGATGGGTTTCTGTTGCACATTTGTGTCTGACATTATTGGTGGTAGAAGCTGGCATGCTGCTAACCTTTGGAGTCTCAAATCCTCACTGCTCTGCAAGCCACGTATATTGCGGCAAGTTCACAGTTCCCCACACTGGCATGTCAAGGCAACTCAGCCTTGGTTAGAAGACATGGCCTCAGTGGGAGAAAATTAAGGTTACTTCCATCTTTGAATGTTGAGAATGGCAACAGGAATAACAGCAGAGAGTATACCATGGTTACTTGGATTTTGTTCTCCTGTCTACAGGGATGTGGACTATTTCACTTACTTTCTTAAATGGCCACCCGGTAGTAAAAACTTCTGACTGACTTATAGCTGTTGAGGTCCCAGTATGGTTTGTTGAGTAGCCTGGTTCCTCATGCATTCCTAAATACAGTGTCTTACAAGTGACTAAAATATACCTTAAATATATTTTTAATTTTTTTTTTTTTTTCTTTCTCTGGCATTACTTTCTTCTCAGAGACAGCAAAACTGGGGGTATTCCAGGATTTGGAAATGTAGCAATTCCCATCGCATTCAAAGCATTTCACAGTCCACAAAAAGCTTAATACACCATAATGGCATTTTATTATGGGTACTTTAGCCATTGTACAATAAATGTCTTGAGGATTGCCTTTGTACTGTCCTGGTTTCAGCTGGGATGGAGTTACTTTTCTTCCTAGCAGTTGGCACAGTGCTGTGAGAATAATGTTGATAACATGCTGATGTTTTTAGCTGTTGCTAAGTAGTGTTTATACTAGTCAAGGTCTTTTCAGCTTCCCATGCTCTGCCAGGGGAGGGGCACAGCAGGAGTGGGCACAGCCAGGACAGCTGACCCCAACTGCCCCAAGGGCTATTCCATACCATACGGTGTCAGGCTCAGTATAGAAACTGGGGTGGACTGGCCGGGGGGCAGCGATCGCTGCTCAGGGATGGGCTGGGCATCCGTCAGTGGGTGGTGAGCAATTGCACTGTGTATCACTTGTTTTGTATATTATTATTATTAACATTATCATTATTATTTTTTCCCTTCCTCTGCTGTCCTATTAAACTGTCTTTAACTCAACCCATGAATTTTACTTTTTTTTCCTCCTGATTCTCTCCCCCATCCCACAGGGGAGGGGGAGAGCGAGCGAGCGGCTGTGTGGTGTTTAGCTGCCTGCTGGGTTAAACCACAACAGTACATATATTTTTGTCAAATGCAGCATCGTGACCTTGCTTTCTAGTTTCAGCTCAAGAGCTGGATAGGGATAGTTGAATAAACTATAGTGCACCAAAAGGAAAGTACACAGTGAAAAAATTGACTGTTCAGGAGCTGTGTAACTGGGAGATCTGTGAACTGGTCAGAGACAATTAGGCTTAGAAATTCTGTTTCTGGCAGGAAAACAAGTTAGAGAGTATCTGGACTATTATAAACTTTTCCTAATGCAGGTCTTATGGTCTCCTTCTTTCCAGCTGAGCAGTTTAGGCATCTGATTTTCACTTTGAAAGCAAAAATTCCTAGATTCAAATTGAAGATGAGCTGCTTCCATCACAGCTGTCTTGAAGACATTAAATACCACATAGAAAAGTGCACTTTGAAAGCCCAGATGTTTCCCCTGAGTATTTGCAGGAGATGGTTATGACCTTCATGGTCCCCAGAACAGAGCGCAAAGCTCCACCAGAACCACACAGTACTTGGCCAGGCCTATTCCTGTCCTATACACCACACGTCTGTCATTAAGAGCTAGTTGTCTTCTTCACCCCATCCATTCCCAATCTCTGCTTCAATTCTCAAATCTGAGAAATACCCGGTATGGTTTCCGACCTTAAAGGGATCCAAATAGGCTAAATGTTTCTTAGAAGCTGTTTCACTCCTCCTTCTTCTTTCTCTCTTTTTATGCAATTAATCTACTGGCTCAATCACAGATAAACTAGCGCAAATCAATGGAAAAGATTTCAATCTTAATTGCCTCTAATTAGCAATGGAATAATTAATTGAACATACCGTATCCTGCAAAGCTTCTGTCCTTTGTTCTGCAGTTTTACTGTGCCATGTTTAATTGATTCTGGTAGTAGCTTATAATGGACTGCAAGAGTTCTCTTCATAAAATAATAAAACAAAAAATATTGTAAAAAAGACTTACTGAGTTACCCGTGAAAAAAGGCACATATCCAGCAGCTGGATGGACTGTAACTTGTAAATTTTACCTTGGCTCATAAAGAAAACAACTCTTACCATAGTCTTCTATACCACCCCCTCCTCCACAAAACCAGCAGATAAAATTTACTGGAGATGTAAGAAAGAGCTAACGATACCTTTAAAATTACTCTGAACTAAACTGTGATCCTAATAGCCAGAGTATAAAAATGAACAGTGTCTGAAAGATGTCCCAGCACCATCATAGGTATGTAACATTGGTGCTTTAGCACATGCCTGCTCCTGCTGCAGAAAACCCAGGGAATTATGCATTCCACTGAACACTGCATTGGTAGAAGGAGAAATTATGATCTTTTTATTAGGGCACTGTGATTCACAAAATCAGACTCTTCAATTTCTTTTTTACTATTTTAGACAGCTCACTAAACTCTGCCTATAATTGAGTCAAGTTTTTTGTCATTCAGCACTGCTTTTTCTTCTGTTTTTTGGCCTGTACATTATCCTCTTAGGTTGCAGTTCCACAAGAGCTTGAAGATTTTCTTCTTTCTTCCCCAGTTTCTCCCAAATTCTGTGCTCCAATTTCCTTGTGCCTTCCCATGTGTCAGATTTCTCTCCACATAGCTGTGGAACTGTTGTGGGGTGGGGTTTTTTTTGTTTGTTTGTTTTTTGATTTTTTTTTTAAACTCAGTGCATTTTAGAAATCTGAGTTATGGTGCAGCTCTGCAAAAGCAGCACTGGTAGAACTGAGGTATTGAATTATTCTGGTGAGACATGAGCTGGAGGTGCCCGGGGCATGATGGGGTAAGAAAGTCTTATACAGGTTTTTCAGCTGGAGAAAATGTACCATGGAACGACACAAATGAATCAGAAAAAAAAAGATGACGAGCTATTAGGGCTGTTGAAAAGGAAATTCAATTGACTGTCATCTTTATACAAATCTGCAAGAGTCAGGCTTGAAGTTACAGTGAAGAGGTCTGAGAGAGCAAAGACAGTGCTGCTAAAGTGCGGGGGGTTTTGGCTGCTTTTTAGCATAGCCTTGTCCCTGCATGTTAAATTCCAGCCCTGCCCTACTTTACCATTGAACAGTACCACTGAGATGCATTTTCATTTACTTGTTCTTTTTTGTCATGTAACATCCACTTTGTACAGAGATGCAAATAAATATAAAAGGTGCAGGGAAATAGTGAACCAGGATCTTTGCGTCTGGTTTTGAGCTAAGACAGTCTCCTTCAGTGCTCTGCTCTCTTTTTCTGCATGCCTTCTACCTTGTCATATTCAGATCATGCCTCATTTAGCTGAATTACTCAGGTGACCTTAGATTAACTGTGCAATTTGGCACTGATGCTGCTGATATATCCCTATCTGAGTGCTGTATCAAAAAAGTCATAATATAAGCAGGATTTAAGAAGAGATCTACCAGCAAACAAGAACACAGACTAGGGAATCTAGTATTTGCCATCACCTTGTTTTTTATGATTAATTAGTGGATGTACTGGAGTAATAAGCCTGGGCATGTGCAATTTTGCTCTACATTTTCCAAGACCCATGCCTTCAATTTAACCTCCCATCCTCATTAATTTTCAGTGTATGGTGCTGAAAATTTTCTATTCCTACAGCAGCTTTATCTTGTAAATCTATTTTCTTAATTAAGAATTTTGCAAACAGTATGGCAGTGGGATCATAAGAGGCACCCCAGTTAAAAATACTGCATCCTGAAAAGCTGGCTTTCATTTTCAGTTAAAATCAACTAATACGGGAAGAGATTCAGTTGAAAACAGATCCCAATATTTGCATAGAAACCTGTGCTGTCAAAGAAAGACTTTGAATGAAACTAATGTTGTTTAAAACATTATCTTTTTTCATAGGCATTGCAAGTTAACCTGTCCCTAGAAACCCTAATCCAGCAACACATTAAAGCATATACTTGCTTTAATCAGCTAAGGCAGTGAATGGTGTTCTTGAAATGCTTAAATTTCAGCATATGCTTAAGTTTCATGCTCAGCTTCCTGGTGTATTATGTCAGTGTTAAAAAGTGGCACAGCTTAGAAAATCACAATCACATTAAAACTAGGGCTTGCCTTTTCATTATATGTTCAATATGTAACATTAATATTTATAAGCATATGGAAGGCATATTTACAAGCACTTTCCTGTAAATAAGATGCTTGGAATTATTACAGCATTTCTTGGTTTTATTTTTCTTCATCATTTTATGGTTTCTTTTTCTGCTTTCATGATTTTTTCCTGAACTTTTCCACTTTACATTTACCATTCATTTAAACCACTGAAAATAAGCAGCATCCTTCATTTTGAGCTATTCTCTCTGTTAGTTTCTATGGACTTATTTAACTTTTTTTTTTTTTTGAATTATCAGTGATTTTCTACACCTTTGTCTTTCATTCAGGCTTTCTTTTACTTTCCCTTTTCCATATCTTTCCCATTTTGTTTCTGGCTCCATTGCTTTGCCTGGTTTCTGCTATGCATCAACAATGGCAAAGAATGGACAAAGAATGTGTATGGTATTTTCTTTGCCTAAGACCACCAGGAGAAACTCCAGTCCCTCAGTGTTTCTGACATGGTGTGCTTAGAAAGTGGAATGCAAAGAGCAACGTACCTGAAGGATACTTTTCAATGTTAGACCTGTAAACATCCACATATCTAGAGGGGCAAGGATTTTAATTGGAAAGCAGAATCTTTACTCACCCAAAAAGAAGCACAGATAATTACCCAACAGTATATATATATTTCCTGGGGAATCCTTTGGAAACTTTAGAAACCCACATCCATCAATTTTACTCTTTGCTGCTTGGTATTGAAACTATGAATGCTAAAAGTCTTATCCTAACAATAATCTGAAAAGAACCTAAAAAAAAGTCAACATGGTGAAGTTTATTGTCTCATTTAAGGCTCTAACATCTGAAGGTTATTTTATTAGGCTCTGAGGGAACAGGAACCTTTGTAAGGCAGCTTAATAGATGTTTTCAATGTTTATTCAATTATCTTCTTAAAACCAAGAAGTGGAAGAGGTTTTTTACTATCCTTTATGCTAATAGTGATTGGAAATTTTTGGACAAAATTACCAAAAAGGAATTAGATATCTCAGCCCAGACATAGTCCTCTGCGAGACACCTCCGACACTGATTTAGCTGTGAGGCAGAACAGCACTTAAAGCCAGACACCATGGAGATATGAGGTCCTCGCTTCTGCGGTAGTCTTCCTGGGTGATTTGCCCTAAAACCAGGGAGCTTATGAAATCCCTGCTGCAGTCCTGTAAACCTGATATCCTTGTACAAATACATGTAGCCAGACTGCCAATTTCAATGCCTCTTGAGAGCTTCTACTCTGCAGAAAATTCTGGCATAAAACATTTTCAGACCAATTCAGCCTTTTTCAAAAGAATAAGGATTTTCCCACAAATTGGAAGCATTTCCTTTTGTCTAAATTGGCCTTAACACCACCCATTTGGAATTATATTAAAAAAAATAACAGCAGCAGCAGATTTTTCTCATGCTATTCTTGACTATGAGAAGATAATTATGTATATTTCCAAGATAAAAAAAAAAAAGCAAACTTCTTACATTCCAGTCCTGACCCTCCCTTTAATATCTCACATTACCTAGATTAAATTATGTAACCTCTCTGTCCCTTAGATTAGCCTTCTGAAAAAGTACAGAATACCATGTTTTAAATTATTTTTCATTAGCACTTAATGATGAAATTATTATATTAATGCTTAAAATTTGCTATTTAACTTCTTTTCCTTGCAAGGAAAGGAGAAGAATGGGGGGGAGGGATTTTTTTTAATTGACAAGTACGGCAAGTCTTTCAGTGGAATCCTAATCTGAAATGCTCATTCTCTAAAGGGATCACTAGTCCTTGTAAGCGCTGCAGCAAGCCTAATTAAAGCAAATATTGAATCAGACAAGATTTATATGGATGTATAGTATATTGCTTTTTGATTATTCAACAAGAAGTTCTACTAACCTTGTTTTCACTGACCTGTAAGAAAAAATGCATTCCCTTTAGGTTTACTACAGTGAAATCTCATAATTCCTCATTTCTACACACAAATACCCACCTCTTCCCTGAGAAATCCTTGTAATTTATGTAGAAAAACATGTCTTTCAAAGTCTGGATTGAAATATACAAGAAATAAAAAAATTACTCTTACTTGAAAAATATCTCGAGTTCTAGTTATGATTCTGCCTATGCCCAGGTCAGCTATAAATGTTTTGACCATGAATTCTGTGTAAATTATGTCTCGAGTTGAAAGTATGTCTGTCTTCTGATAATACCTGGGGTTTAGTTTGCCTGGCAGCTGAGGATAATGAAAGCCTTGCTTTGGATAGAATCAGAGAAACAATCCATAGTTTGTCACTGATGCTTCAGTGCAAATAAGCAAGTAGGACATGGAGGCAATACTATCTTTTCATTTTAAAGGGTATGCTTTAGAGCTGCCTGACACATGGTTTAACATCTATTCAGGAATGCATATTCTTTGCTTAACATTGAACATTCATTTCTGTCTGAATGTATCGGAATTCTTTCTTCAGCCAAAGACTAACCTGCATCCCATTGTACTGGGCAATTTCAGAGTGCAGACGTCTCTCCCAAATGGACTCTCTC
This sequence comes from Scopus umbretta, assembly GCA_013400535.1. NCBI lineage: Eukaryota > Metazoa > Chordata > Aves > Pelecaniformes > Scopidae > Scopus > Scopus umbretta. The sequence goes on from VZTL01036480.1 coordinate 16,884, forward strand.
CTTTAAAGCCTTATGCACAACCAAACAAAATAATCAGTGTCAGAGGTACAAGGCAATCTTTTTATCTAAAGCCACCCACTCTTCTTTTGTTTTCCTGAGAACATTGCGTGCTTTTTATTTTACATCCTCCTCTTCAGATCTGCAGATGTGAAACTTTAAATGCAGGGTATTAAAAAAAAAAAACATGAAAATTACAGAGCTTTGCAGTCAAGCACTATATGTCTATAATTCTACAAGAGAAGAGTAGAGATAATTTTACATGTTACTTACAGACATGTGATAAAAAGAAAAATAATAACCTTTTCCACAAAAAATGCAAAGATTGCTATCTGCATTTAATGCCAAATACTAGAAAATGAAAGTGCATTAGTTTCTGTGAAATAGATAAGCCTTTAAAATGAAGTTCTAAAGGGGCATTTCTATGAATAAAGGAAACCGTAAACTGAATATCAGAACATGCTTCCTAGCTGTTAGATCTATCATAGGTAGACACAAGCAATGACACTACATGAACTCTAAACTTAGGAGAAATGGATACTGTATTGGCAAACCAGACAGAGGAACAATCCATAGGAAAATCTTCTAAAACCTAAGATGAATCCGCTCTGTGTCTAATTCTACAGTTATCTGATAAAAAACCTGGTACATTGCACTCTGCCATTACACCTTGCTCTTTTTGGGTCTAATGATAGATTGCAGTTAAAATTGTGGCTGCAAAACTCACTTTTCCTTCAATGGGCCAGAAATTGTCCCTCTGGTACAAAAGTATTCCTGGTGTAGGATATAGTTGGCCTTATAACTAACATGCTCAGAAATAAAAATGAGTAGTTTATCTCTCTGCAAATGTCAGGTTTGTTGTAAGCATACTATATTATTATTAATTGGTTTCCAATAGCACTTAGAAGTCCCAGCAGAGACTGAAATACAAAGGAAGAGCTATTCTTTGTCCCAGAGATCTGGCAGATGGAGATAAAAAGGGAAACAAAGAAAGATTTGTCCAAGACTAAAATCAGTGAATGAGCTTGGATGAGACCCTAGGTGTCCTGAACCCCATGGACTTTCTGCAATCCTCCACGTTTTTGTAGAAGTGCTTTTTGCCATCACAATGTGAAGCACAGACACTGGAGCAAGGTCTAGAGTTCTGGAGAATAAATTTACGTAGAGCTCAGGAAAGATGTGCTGAAATGCACACACATTCAAAGGCAGATGTCACAGAAGTACATTTATTTAGACTCCCACATAAGTTTAGACTGACATAAGACACATACAGTATACAACATCTCTGCAGGAATAATTAACATCATGTGCATATATGTATAGCGTGAAGAACAATTGGTAATGTAGCTTTTCTGTGGAAAAGGAACTGGGTTTTACAGTGTCTCAAAATGAGTCAGTGTTATACTAGGAAATATAAGGAAGAACATAACCTGCAAGACACAGATGGATTCAGTTGCCTAAACATAGGCAGGTAGTGCCATTTTAGATGCACTGGGGTACCTGAAACCTCTGTATAGGACACATAGATGAGACAGAGGAGCTGTATGAATCTCATCCCTTTCTGAAGAGGAAGATGGGATAAGCTTATGCTATCTGTATGGGTATTAGATGGCTACAAAGGAGCAGCACATAACTAAAAGCAATTACGTCTGGAATCACTGTTCCAGAATTTCTATCACTTTATTCTGGCATCTACAAGGTGAGCTGTCTGCACATCTACTGTACACAAATGATTTTTCCCCAATACAGACATTGGAGTTTAGGGTGCAATGCAGCTGGCCAAAAGCAAGCATCCACTTAGTAGTGAAACCATTTGTTCCCTGAACACTGCTGATTTTAAGGAGTTGATGAGCTCTCTTGTGAATATAAAAGCATCCTATGGTGACTTGCTCATCTGTAGACATCTACCTCACAGAAACTGGAATGAAGTTCCAGTGAAGAAGAAATCCTACCCAGTGTCTACATTTTGCTCATAGGGCTTAGAATCATACAATCATAGAATCATTAAGGTTGGAAAAGACCTCTGAGATCATCTAGGCCAACCATCAACCCAACAACACCATGTTCACTAATCCTTGTCTTGAAGTGCCACATCCACATGTTTGTTGAACACCTCCAGGGTTGGTGACTTCACCACCTCCCTGGCAGCCTGTTCCCATGCCTCACCACTCTTGCAGTAAAGAATTTTTTCCTAAGATTCATTCTAAACCTCCCCCGGCACAATGCGAGGCCATTTCCTCTCATCCTATTGCTGGTTACTTGGGCAAAAACACCAACACC
>VZTL01036483.1:0-37081 GCA_013400535.1 Scopus umbretta
AGGAGAGGAGAGGAGAGGAAAGTTGGCTAAGCAGAAGTGGAGCAAGGGAAGCATGAGAAGAATCAACAACAGAACAGCTTGTGCTCAGCTGGATTAGGGAACACAGTAAATACAACATAAACAGCGGCAAGCATGGGATCAAAAGTTTAGTTAGAAGAGATCTTGTGGCTCTCTTGACATAACAGGGACATGGGGAAAGACAAAAACAAATAAGACTGTGGGGTGCTGGGTCAGTATGGCAGAAGACAAAGATTTGGCCCCCTGATCTGCAAGTGATTTCCTTGTCTTTCTGCATTTTTTCCCAATTTATTCCTCTGTGTTATCTGTACTTTAAAAAATGTCAGCTGGAGCAGCTTGCTTGCTTTTCTTGCTTGCTGTTGTTGCATTACTAATTACTGCAGATTTAATTATGGTCACGGTGCTCAAACCTTTCAGGCAGCTGTTTGTTTGTGTTAAATCCAGGGAGTGAGAGCATTAACCAATTCTCCTCATGACTGGGCTGAAGTGGGAGATGTAATTCTTTCTGTGGGGTAAAAAAGACTCTTTCAGAAGCATGGAGCAGAGCAACAATGATAGCCTGAATCTTCTCAGGTTGTTATTTTGGAGACCTAGAAGGCTCAGACACAGGACAGTATGTGGCCTAGGTAGGAATCATCTTCTCTCTGGTACAAATCTGTAGCTAGATACTTTTTGTCTAGTATGGTCGAAGTCTGTAGCTAGGATGCATATTTATTCATTTGCCCCATATTTATTTTTCTGTTAATTTATATAATCTCCATAAATGTCTCCCTCAAGATTGGCTCTTTTTAGCTTTACTTTTCACAACATCTTCCTGCCAAGGACTCGCTCGATTCCTTTTTATACACTGCCTTTGAGCTACAAAGACTTACCTGATTTAGCTGCCAGGGAAAGCTTTTTACTTTATACCAGATCATATGGCAGCTTTTAACAGGGTACTGTTTTCCAGTAGGTATTTTTCAAGGCTTAGTTTGATCTTTGAAAAGCACTTTGAGATATTTGCATAGAGGGTGCTGTGTCTCAGTGGCAGTAGTCACTGTAATGGAGAAAGGCCCTTACTGAAGTCAGGAAGCATCCTGTTAGCTGTACGCAGTGCTACGCTGCAACATGTAGGCATATTCTGTGGAGGTGCAAAGTATGTCTACAACTAAACATAGTCCAAATAACATATATGAATTTTAAATATGTATTTGAGGACAGTAATTTGAACATCCTTTGTGTGCTTCATCATAAGCTTTCATTACGGTCTTAGAGACTACTGAGAAGACAAATCTATTTTTCTGTCAGCAATTCCTGTACAAAAAAGAGGTTCTGCCTTCATTTTCCTCAATGGCTTGACCAGCTCTCCTACCTCCTCTTCTCATTTGAGATCATCTTCACAGACATTTTTGAACTACTGTTCACAAATCTCTCCAGAATATTTGGGTGATCAGTAACATTTGAGTTGAAATGCCCGGCTGGGTACTTGATTCTCAATATATGAAATTAGAGATGGCCTCATAATTTAGATCTGTTCCAGCTGAAACAATTTTACGCCACAGGTACATTTTCTCAACTCGTTCATCCATTTTCTAGATCACTAATAAATACGCATCTGCAACAGTGAACTCTTAGCACCCCACCCTCAGTCTTACACTATGTTGACATTTGAGCATTTAATCTTAATTTAATCCATGAAGAGGACTCTTGTCAGTCACTCTGATTACATAATTTCCTTGATAGCCTTCCATTAGGGCTTTTGTGTATCAATCAGTGTCAGATCATGGTGTACGGTGGGAGAGGAGTGAGTGAAACTCTAAGAAGTTTGATGAAGCAAGGAGTTAAAGCCAATTAAACAATTTAGCCATTTAATAACTTTGATGAGTTGGCTTAGAAATTCTTAACGGAGTTAAACAATAGAGGCAACCTTGTATTTGAAAGGAAGGAAATATAATGAAAGCCATTTTGACTCTGTGGATGTCACAGAAATTATCTAAAAAAAAATCAGTTTAATAATATTGCTACTTTCATGAAGAAAAAAACCCATCTTGAGCAGGATGCAGGCTACTGAGCCTCAGAGTCTGTCTTTCACCAGAACAAGTGGATGATAATGTTTCTGACTAAGAGTGACATACTTGACTTCAGCATTGCATTCCAGGTTCCAACCTGTCAGGATTTACAGCCAGAGATCCTCTTCCTTGTGATGAATGGTCCAAGGGAGAAGACAAATATAGCCTAAGACCAATCTGGAACTCTTCAAACCCATGTCAGGGTTTTGGAACAACCTCTTGGTGCCAGTGGGTGCTGCTGCTTCTTAGGAAAGAGTCACAAAATCTTCTTGGCTAAGGTACATGTATGTGAATACAATAAATGCAAGGAGAGAACTATTCCTGGGCTCTGGGAGAATGCGAGCAAAATTAGGGAGGTTTGTGCAGGATTGTGGGATAATCTTGATTAGTGGAGCAGAGAATATTTTGCCACTTTTGTGCATTGGTCTTTTGTTTATGAGAAAAACTGATGTCAGCTCTATTTGGTGTATAACATCAGTGCATCGCCTACTGAGTGCTTTCCTTGTTGTAAGTAATAAGAGAGTGTACAAAGATATGAAATGGTTGACTGAAATTAAATGTGAGCTGTCAAACTGATGAGACTGGTTCTGTCAGAAGATGAAACTCTTTTGTTTTGGTTTGGGTTTTTTTTTTTTTTGGTCTAAATGGCTGTTCAAAATCTCAGTATGTTATTGCACAGTGCTTGCCTAGAACAGAAAGACTATGCTACCTGTCCCCTCCACCTTCACCCCAAAAGCCTGGAAGAACTGTCTTTGCTTCCCCAACCTATTTAGCTTCTTCATAAGCGCCATTAAGGATGTTTAGATCATACCCAAGTTTCTAGAACTTTCTTTTTTATATTGAATACAGCACAATCTTGAAATAAAGCTCTTCCTATGGCTCTTGTACTTGAAAATATTGCTGCAGGTGTCACTCACAAAGTACCACATAGAGTTAAAGTCTTCTCTGTACTAGTTTGTGGTGTACTTTTGGAACTACTTTTTGGTGCAATATTAAAAGTTTTCTCCATACTGTATGTAAAAAGATTTACTGCATATAGGGTAAATGTAACTAAAACTGGGTAGAAGCTCTTATGGTATGTATGGAAAAACCCTTTTCCATACATTTCACTACATTTCCATACATTTTCACTTTCTTTAATGCCTGGATGAACAACAGTGTCTGAACTGACACTGAAAATAGGGGCTGGTCATGAATTTGGTAGATGTATGTTCTGAAAAGCAAGTCAGTATGTGTGTAAGAAACTGAACTGGCAGCCTGGAGTGAAAATGCTAATGCATAAATAAATAAGGGAATTGACTGTTAGAGTAATCAGAAAATATAATGTTATAATTCTTGCTTTGCATAACTAACAGGCAATTAACTTTCATTGACTCATGATGTGAAAAGTGATTGGGAGATGTAGATCCTTTGCTTTGGTAACAGTCTGTCAGTTGGGAAGAATGGTTTTCTTGACAGTTGATTAGGGGTTAAATGAGTGGAATAAAATTGGTAATTTTTGCTGCTTTTCCCACTTAGTATAACAGCTATTATATAAAGCATTTTTCCTTACATTAGTTGTAACGACTGGCTTTAACTGATTAGCCCTGCTGGAAGAACTCTTTTTGATTGACAAAGACGTCATTTTGGCATTCTCAAGATCTGCAAAAATGGCTGGTGCATATAGAACCTACATCAAAGTATTTTTATTGATTGACTTTGATAGATTTGGGTCCGCTTTTAAGCAAAGTCCTTCTCTTAGGGAAGTACGTGCTTAGTCTGATCATGCAACAGCTTAAAGGGCAAAGAAGGGAGCAGCAGCATCTCTTACCTCTATAATGTGGTACCTGCTTGTATCTATGGGGAACTACATTGCACCACAGGAGTGTTACCTCAGCTCCTGCAGACCAAGCAGGCATCACCTCACAGCAGATCTGTAAAGCCACAGAAACAGACTCCAGTCATCCACAGTTTTTGGAAAAGTAACTGCTCTCCAAATCACCAGGCCCACCAGGAGATGTTGGCCTGCTCTTGCTCGCTGAGAGTGGCATCAGTCCATTTGGTGCTCTGTGAGACTAGATGATGGAAAAAAATTAGCTGGGAGAAAAGAGGGCACTTGCTGAGCAGTGGAAATACAGAAAAGGGTCAACCCTGAAAATATTTGCAACGAGCTCTAACTCGTATTAGGGCCTCGTGTAACAATGGCTGTGGTTAAACTGGTGCATCTCAGTAATTACCACAGTGTGGTTCCTGAAAGGAATTGCCATATTTCTTTTCAGACTGGGGAAAAAGCAAGGGTGAGGAGGATTGCTGTGGAAAATGGTTTCATAAAACAAACACAGCTACAGATTTGGGTTTTTTGTTGTTTTTTTCTTTTTGGAGGGGGGGGGCATTGAACTGTTTCTCTTTATAGGCTCAGGAACTTAAACTGCTCCACAGCACAGTATTTTTCAATAATTTTGTTTGTGGACCCCTCCCATACAGTTTAAGCTCTTATTTAATGATCTTTAGTCTACAAGAGGCTTGTTTTTAAGGCCAGCTTAGAATTAGCTCTTGACTATAGGTTAAAATATACCATCCCTCTCCAACTGAAAACTTCAGCCATGGTTCTAGCACAGTTTGCTTGAAGAGTACTGATGTGTAGGTAACTACCTGGAGTTTTTGTTGTAGTATAGAAACTAGCCCGTGTTTTGATCGAGAATGATGTTTTTGTAGGCAAATAATCAGGCTCTTGGGAAAACAAGGTAACAAGGTAAACAAGTGGATCACACTGGGGAAGGCAGCTTTTCGCAGCCCCTCAAAAAAGTGCTATGCTATTACACTTGCGATGCTTTGAAGTTTATGATTGTGCTGAAGTCCTAGAGTGAAATGTCATTTCAAAATTTTAGATCAAAGAAGAAACACTAGAACATCAACAGGAAATAAAACATTTTTATTGAGTATCTGTGTAATATGTATGTTATTTTAACGACAATTGGAAAACTCTACTGTGGGAAGTCACTACACAAAGTGAAACAAAATATAAACCACCTCATCAAAAATGAAGGTAAAATACGGCTAAAGTTGTCAGCTCGCGGGCCACGAGCAATATGGCAGGATAAAACACCCCAAACATTTCTACAAGATACAGAGAAAACCCACACAGAGAAACACTCAAGCAGGCAGTAAATATACACAAAGGCAACTAGGATCTTTCTACAGCATCAGATTCTAATACTTCACACAGCTTTGTCAGAAAGGTACATGTGGCTTCTTTGAGGATGAAAATGTCATCTTGGTCACATGGCAGGTTCAGTCTCTGAGAATAATCGTACCTTACAAACCAGTTCTACGGTGACATTCAGTCTGGCAGTGTAGGAAGAGAAAGCATTAAGAATACCATAACACAATGAGTCAGTCCTGGCAGTTTGAACCTGCAGCTATCCTGAATGAACAACTGAAAGTTGGAGACCATGAAGCTCTTACGCTGGAAAGCTGACTGTCTACTTCTTCTCTTTGGTGGGGTTTGGTCCTTAAGGTTAAGATTTTAAAGTATTCCAGCTTGATGCTTTGCATGTATGCGCCTGTTTCTATCAGAAAATGTCTCACTTGTGTTTTTTCTGTGTTTCATGTAAAAAACAAAGAAAATGGGTCTTGCTATTCTCACTTTTGGAGGTGGGGATACATCCAGAATTTCATTCTCCTCCTGCTTCTTTGCTGCTTCTTTTACCCCAGTATACTGAAAACGTTGGTGCTTGGCCATCACTGCACTGACCTCTCAGACTGTCACACCTCTCCCAGAAGGAGACCCTTGAGGGAGGCTGTGGAATTTAGTTTTCAGTACACAGTTCTCTGATTACAATCATCTTTGTTCTTTGTTTTCAGTAATTTCTTTTGGATACAATTGATAAGAACACTAATGGTTAACTTCTCATGCCTCCCTCCAAAAGGTATAGCGTTTCCCCATCTCTGGGGTAGTTTGCATTGCTGAAAATAATGAACTCTTCAAAGCTTTATAAATATATTCACAGCTTGGAAAGATAAGCGAGGGGCCTCAAAGGACAGTACGTGAGATAGAAGTGATGCCCTAAATGACTTGATGAGATGGTACAAGCTGAGATGACATGCTGGCTAGCCGTAAGATGACTATCTACAGTAAAGCGGTGAGGGGGAGGGAGGTTGGAAATGTAGAGTATTGCACAGGGCTTGACAAAATGCTGCGTGGTCAACCCATTCAATATAGCATCCTTGTCCCCTGCATAGCTCTCCAGTTCTGAATTGGTCCGTAATAACGAGAACTGCTTGTGCTATGCGTTCCTTCGGCAGTGCAGTAGAAGGGAATGGCAGTATTATTACAATATCACTACGGAATAAATTGATTGCTATCCACTGAGAAAACTACATTTCTAAGCACACACGGCAGTCACAGTGATACACAGAGCAGTCTTTCAAGACTCTTATGGAATGACTAATAGCTTCATAATAGTGCCATTTACTACATAATAACATTGAAAACATTTAAAAACTCCTCCTGAAACGAGCATCTAGTATACAGAAGAGGTTGCTTCAGTTTTCTAGAACTTGTTCTTTGTTTTCACTTTTTTTTTAAAGGACAAATTAAAACTTAAGTATAAATAGTATATAAAAGGTCACTAGCTGTTCTCTTTTGGCTTACTTTGAAGTGCATTTAGAACTATGGCTAAATTTTGTCATCTTCTGATGGGATTACAATACTGTCTGTTTACCATGAAACTATTTTGTATAATAAACTCACACGGCTGTGTCTAAAAAATATTCTGCATTCCTTCTAATCTGAGTTAGTATAATAAAATATTTTGTTACAAAGTCTAATGTGCAAACTCATTATAATGTGAAATCGTGGATGGAATTCACAGTATGCAAATTTTGTATAAAGGTGATAACGGAGAGCTACTCTTGTTTTCATGGCAGCATTTCACTACTGCTGCGTCTCCCCCCTCCCTTCCCCCCCTCCCTGCACAACCTCTGCAATGGTCTTACTTTGTATGTTGGATGAAATCATTGCCTCCTATGGAACTGCTTCCTCAACTTTCCTTCTAAAGCCATTTCAGTCTGTTATGTGTTTGCTTTGGAATATATACAAAAAAATTATATCCTGGCTTCTGGCTACGTCTCCTTGAGGTCAGCCATGGAGCTGCTCAGATCATGCTAAGTTGCCTGTGAAAGAAGTCTACCCAATTGGATTTGCCCCTCCAAGATTCACTGTGGACGCGTAGCGTGTTATTAGGATGGTCCAGTTGAAAGCTCAGATTTAAGTTGTCCTTTAAGATGTCAGTGTAACACTACTAGTGCCTTACAAGTTGGAATTTTTTTTCTGGAATGCAGACGATACAATAGTTACCCTATAATATATTATCAGCTCTCCTATATCTCAGTCAATTTACATAATTTAAAATAGAACATCTTATTAAAAACATCTAGATATACACAGATTAGGAAACGCTTACAACATACAAATACACAAACTAGAAATAAATTCTCAGCATACTGGTGTATATATACAACTGTGTGATACAATAAATAATTTCTGTCATGCTCTATCTACACATCATATTGCTTAAAAGAAGAGTAGATCTGGGGGGGCAGTGGTGAAATGAAGCGCCTTTCGAGGGCTCTCTACATTTAAATTTGTGCAAATTAAAATGGGAATTTAAAAGTACAACTGATCTGTGTCAGGAACACATGGCTGGAAATGAAAGGACCCATATTACTGAGGTATTTACAGATACTGGCTAAAGAGCACTATGTGGGCAAATGCAGAAAGGCTTCTTCTTCTTCATAATTTAATTTAATTTACTTTACTTCTTGACTGCCAGCATGGCGTCTACCTCCTCCTCGGGCTGTAAGGTATGCCACTGTGCGATGGGCCGTCGAGGGTTGGCCAACATGTCTGACCAATGCCGCAGCTCCGCTCCGGTGCTGTTGTAGCCCACAAAGACTTTCCCGATGGCATCATTCTTGCCAATCTTGTCATAGTCCAAAACAGTCACAACAATTTGCACTTTCTACAACGAGATAGAGAAAGCCCAGTGAGCATGATAGCAAGGGGAAGGTGGGCAGGGTTAAATCTTGGGAACAGACAATGACAATGGAGGCTCCATGTACGTGAAGAACGTAAGTGTGTGACAGCCAGAGCAGGTTCCCCCAGCGAGAAGCAAATTCAGCTTTAGTCTTGGCTTCTTGTGAGCCTTCCGAATAAAATGAAGTTCACAACCTCCCTGCTAACTTGAAATGTGCCCCAGTTCATCAAAGAGCTTCATGTGGGAATCAAGGTTGATTTTTTCTTTCAACAGATTAACAACCTATGGATTATTTTTTTGTTGTTATTGAAGAATCAGACCACTACAAGTCTGTAGGGCTAAAAGTGACATCTTAAGGTAAGCTAAGTCAAAAGTAGTGCAATTTAACACATCGTTATTGTTTAAGTAAATAAGTAAAAATTAGGTAAAATTCAAAAACGGCTCTACCCCAAGTTAACGTTTGCAATGTCATACTCTATTCTGTTAATTGCTTTTCTGCTTCTAAACAACTCTTACCCATCCAACATGCTAATCAGTTATTTTCAGATAAATTCAGAAGCTAGCCCTTACAGTTGTTATATACATATACGCATGTGGACTCACCTCTGTGTGTGTGTGCACGCACACCTAAGTATGCATATACTGTATTATATAAATTCATATAGGAGTCAAGGAAACCAGCTGCATTCTCAGGGGAGCTGGAAAGAAGTATAAACCCCACTGTCTCGGGGCTCCGACACACCGGCGCTGCCTACGACTGAGCCTGTGTTGGAGCGCCACTTCTGCTGTAGGAATGGTGACCTCTGGCAAACAGGGTTAAATTATTCCCACAAAATCTGCACGAGCCCATGTGTCACAGCTCATAGACAATTTTCCATTCACTTAGACTGTGTCACACTGGGAGGTGATGTTCAAGCCAGGCATTTGCGTATGCATTTGCGTGCACATTCCCACATTCCTCTCCATCAGGTCATTAATATTTGTTGAAAGAGCACAAATGGCTATTCCTTCAGCGGAGTGGCGTTCTTCCCCAACAGACAGTTCCCATCTTCCCCTAAGACGTTAACAGCCTTGGGCTGATTTCACTAAACTGTAAACACTTCTCCTTAGGGAGCTTTATTTTTAAAGATGCGCATACAGTTCTTTTCCCGATTCCTTTTTATCTCATGGTAAATACACACAGCCCCTTATTCCAGTGTGAGTTTCCAGACTTGGAGGAAGAAATTGTCTGAAACAAATTTCTTCCTGAAAAATCTTTTGTTCTCAAGCATCAGGTTTTTAAATTTAAGGCTTTAAATTTACACACAATCTGGATTTGTTACTAGAATGATTAATTTCGGTGCTTGTAATAGGATTATCTTTTAAAAGTAACTGATGCTTTTAAGCATATCTGCAAGACCAGACTCATGAGATCTATTTTATAGAGTCCATTCCCTTACAAGATTGTACAATTCACTGAGCCAGAGAAAGAGATGATTCCAACAGGCACTAAAGTATTTATATAGTTGCTGATGACAAAAGTGTACATCAAACTCAAGACTCTCTCTCCCCAGAGCACTCATGATAAAAGGCAATATCCTGAAGCAAGTATTTCTGGATGCCAAAATGATGTTTCAGTGTTGCTGTTTGCAATATACTCACTTTTAATGTTGATGGTACCTCCCCAAATGAACATTTATGTTTTAGATGCATGGTACAATCACAGATATAAAAAGTAAGCATGAGACTATTATTTTACAGTACCAAAAAAAAGTTGCCTGCTGTACCTACAAGCTTGGAGGCTAGCTACTATTGGATTTTTTTTGGTGTTAATCATAAGACAACAATGAGCACTGTAAGCAAAAGACCCTTTTCCTTGCTCTCTAAAGATGTAAGAACAGCTCGCTCAGGTGATTAACTCTGAGATGATTTTCACCTCATGGTCTCTGGCTTAAACCTACAGAGAAATGTGAGCATCTCTTTGCCTTTGTACCGTATATTAAAGGAACAGTTGTACTGCAAAATCCAACAGTTGCTAGCAGAAAGCACCACCTCTGTTAATAAACACTTGGATGAGCAGTTTCGTCATTGTGATTAGGCATTCTTTGGACTGAAAGGGCCTGGAGACCTTGCTACCTAAGGCATCAATCTGTCTTGTAAACAGCAAAACACATGCTTGACCTGCCTATAGCAACAGGATTTGACTTCCTAGTGGTGTTCTCCTATAATCTTTCAAGACATCACTTTCTTTCCCTTAAGAGCTAGAATTCATATTCACTATTAAATTGTTGAAAATGTTGATGTTTGGCCCATTTTAAATCACACAGGTGTGCTGCTATTGAGCTGCTTACCTGCCATGATCTCCCTTGTCTTCACGCTCTAACCATCATGAAACTTGTATAACCATTATTTTTTTATTTGACTGTGAAAGTTTGCTGAATGACTTTTACATGAATTACCCCAAAGTCACAGTGACTCTTACCATACTAAGTCTAAATAATATTTAAAATGTATTTTGCGAATGATGAAACCACTTCAGTAACCCTAATGAAATCACCTCTAAATATAGTCTTTTATAACTAACTGCAAAATACATTGGCATATGACCAAAGCCCATAATTACAGATTTTAAATTGAGGCTATATACTGGAGTAAATAGCTATAAAGTCATTCTAATAAACTTACCAAAAAAAGTGCAAAATATTAAACTGCAGAACTGCAATACTTTTTAAAGGGCCTATATCCACCTTACAAAACTGACTTAGGATTAGAAGGCAAAATGGCCAATACCTACAGAATGCACCTAACCATGACAAAGCTCAGATCTCATAACTTGGACGTGCCCATTCCAGTTCCCCAGTCTGGTCCCTATTTAGAAATCAAGGCATTTGTTGCTTAAATTGCCAGAGTGGCTCAACTGGATTGATATTTTTTTGCCCCTGGGTCTTTGATGCTTGCTATGAGATTTTTTTTTCAAAAGCATACAGACCAGCTTTCATTAAAATCAATGGGAATTAGGTCCCAATGGATTTCCCACTTTTTGATTCCTAGAGTCCACAGACACCTGTACATGCTGCAGGGCATGAAGAAACTCCTAAACGGGCTAGTCATGCACCCAAGTCACTATTCCTAGTGCCTCACCTTGTCTAGTTCTCTTATCTTTGTTGGTACTGTGCCAATAAAGACCAAGCACACAGCTTTAGTTGAAATGTAGGCCTTGGCTCCTGGGCTTCTCTCTAGTAGAGTTGCTATCAAAATCCAAGACACACAGTCTCAAAACCCATACCAAGCTCTCATCTAATCAATAGGTGTCTCTGTGTCCCTAATGCTTGGGGGTTTTCCCTGGCAATGTCTTCTGGCTCCAAATTTGGCCCAAGCTCTATAAACCCTCATAGTAGCAAGGCACCTAACGGCTACCTAGACCTCTCATACAAGCCACAAAAGGATGTGTCACCAGACTGTTTTAAATATGGTCATTCAAACTGTGAGACCCCTTAAAGTACACTTTCTACACTCAGCTCCACCCAGAAAAGCGATAGCCTTGCTTAAACATCTCCATGGTCACAGAGGTGCCCAGGGTGGTTGAGAAGCCAACATGCAGTTCTTTCCTCTTCTGAGGATATTTAAACCAATACATCTTGCCCTGCTGATGAATGCTCTAACAAATGAGCAAAAGAACAAAATGGTTTAACACTAATGGTAAAGACTAAACAGAAATGGAGGAGGTCTGTACCAACCGATCTTTATGTGGTTTAGATCAGACCAGAGACCAAAGCCTCTCCTTTTTCCAAGCAACCCACCCAACTAACTATTATTTATGCAGAAATGATGTTGCACTCTCAACACAAGCCACAGGCACAGGTGAAAAAAGTACTTGCTTAAGACATTGAAGATACAGGTTCAAATTCACTTAGGGAGGGGAGTGACTTGGATGTGGGTTTCCCACATGCCTCCTGAGGTGGTTAAAAATACCTTCTCTCTTGTGAAAAAAGGTGAGTTAACATCAAAAGACATTAAATCTCACTCTCATGAGTGGGAGATGATTTGCCTCCGAGTAGCCCAAAGGTAGGTAACTGAGCCCCTGAAAAAAATGACACGATGCCTCATCCTGGTATCTTCCACAGCTAATGTAGGTGACTTCCAGCCCACTGTGCTGACTTCTGAGGCTCCTAATTTTAGGCACTGAACTCTCCAGGAGTAGCACCTGAACAACTGCTGGAGCTCCCCTGAGGTGCCAAGAAAATAGGCACTGCAGTACTGACCCCTGAGATTCTCAAATGTCTTTTTCCAAGGAGCATAGGAATCACCAAAAAAGTTTTCACGCTTTGGTGAATAACTGAGAAAAACTGATTGAATTATGTGTTTTACTTCAGAGGGATGATGCAGTCCTTTCAACAAACAGGACCGACAGCACAGGGAACACAAATGTGACTGATGATGCCAATTTATTATTTCAAATAATTTGGGGAAAATTGCTGTATATGCCTTTTCTTTTATCCCAATACTTTTTTTGCTGGCACATTCCTTTGCTATCTCCCTGCGGATTTTTTTTTTTCAGAATCCATTTGTGTTAACAGAAAATGTCAGTTATCTGTTTCTCACTGATGAATCAAAGCTTCATAAGTACTGTGCATTTTTTCATTTCCCTCTTGAAGCAGTCACACTCATCTAATGTAGCACAGGGCTGGCACCTAGGTGCTAATGAAGGCATGCACACGTGATAATTAACAAGATTCCTGTTAAATATTTATAAGGGCTGAGAAATGGAATGCAGAGGGAAGACAAAACACTGTTTGACATTACCTGAATTTGCTCGAATGGTACTTCAAAGCTGAAAGACTCGTTGTAGTAGGGATTCAGAGTGTTCTTTTTAATTGTAGTCTTTTTCTTCTTCAGCCTCTTACCGTTCTGCATCAGATGGATCTTCACATAAGGATCTAAGTAACCAAGAGAAGTAGAGCTAAAAAGGGTGGTTCAGTGTGTTATCTACAGATTTTAATCCCACAAATTTAAGACTCGAAAAAAAAAAAAGAAAAACCTTTAGCAACAAACAGCTTGTATTTAAACAAAGTCCTGACTTCCACAATAGAAAAACTCCTGTATGATTGCAAAGTGTTCCAGATGGAAAAAAGGTACAAAACATTGATTGCATTATCCCCTAACGCTGTGAGGGAGGGGAAAAAATCCTGCCTAACTTTGCTGCGGAAACCTTTTTAATACGTTTATTTACATGATATATTTACTGCCAACATTTCTTGGCAACGGGGCTGTGGGTGGTTTTCCCAAGAGCTGTGAGCGCTGCCGAACGCACGCATGGCAGGCACACGGGGCTAGCGTGACTGGCTGCTCTGCGACAGCCGGCAGCTCTCCACATCGCTCCTTGGGCGGGAGCTGCACCGCGTCTTTCCCGTCCTCGGACCGCCCGGGCGGGCTGCGACCGACACAGCGCAGCGTCCGTGGGTCTGGCGCATGGACAGATTGCACGGCAGGAAGGGGCTTTGCCCTTCAAATACCAGTCCTCTACCTTAGTGCTACACGCAGCTCAAGTGAGGTGCAGGCCATGATATCAGTATGTATTATGAATTGGTTTTGCTACTCTCTATCAAATTCCCGTAGTTATTTTGTATGACTGCTGGTGGCTAAGGAACAGAACTGATTTGGCACCTAATCAGGTATTCCTCGCACAAGCAAAACTCCCATGGATGTTACTGCCGTGAGGTGGCATCTCAGTGGTTACACTTTCAACAGAAATTTTGCCTGCTTAAGCAGAATAGCACTATCGGTCTTTAATCTGTTACAAGAGCCACATTCCTATTTAGAGAATGAACTAGCAGTTCTTCCTTAATGGTGGTGTTAATTAGCAGCACCTTCACTGAGGTCAGTTATTTTTCTGTTTAGGTCTACCGTGAAGCACCAGTTGAAGCATCTCAAGCTCATCCTTTTCAACAACCTGTATGGTGTTGTCACCGAAATTTGGGTAGGCACCTCCCTTGGTTTTAGGCAGCTGAACTGTGATGTAGGTTGAGGCAAGCCTCCCCGCTAGTGAGCTTGTAGGAGCTATACAAAGCACCAGCTAGCCACAAATGATCTGTGGCATAAATTGAGAGAGCCTGAATGCAAACTATCAAAGGAAAGGTCTGCTTCTTTCCCTCCTGAGAAAAGGACGGGGCTACAGAAGAAGAATGACAAATTAACACTGATATTAAATATTGTCACTATGAGCAAACCATGTTTTATGACTCTGCAATGAAATCCATGCTTAGAGTGTCTGAGAAGAGTAATTGCATTCTGCTAAAGTCAAAATAGGCTTTACTGTGGAAGACCTAGGAGTTTGGGACAGTTAAGTTACTGGAGTGACTTGATCACAGTCTACAGTACCTCTGAAGGGCACATAATTTTGGTAGTGGACTTTTCAAGCCAGCAGACAAGGGTATAATAAGTTCTGATGGCTATGAGAAGGAACTAGTCAAGTTCTAACTTAGAAATAGGCATGTACTTTAGTAGTAAGACTACTGAAACAGCTGGAGTAGCTCCTCAGTGTTTGTGGTGAGCTCTGTGTTACAGAGGGTTAAGATTCCTTCTCCCTCAAAAGACTCAAGTTCAAACAGAAATTAAATCTGGGTAGGTTTACGCTCGAGGCTAGACAGGGGATTGCAAGGGTTCCTTTTGGTTGCACAATGTATGAACTAAGGAGTATCATGTGAAGAGCAGAAATGCTAGCAAAAACCCAAGACATTTCTTTTTGAATATTGAGTTCAACATCACTGCATACAGGGTTTTGAAGGTGGAAACCAGGTAAATCTGGACTCCAACATTAGGTGATACTTGATAAAAGCTCATCCACCTTACTACTTTTGCTGAGGCTCCATGCTGAATACACAATTGTTCTGACATACAAAATGACATTTTAGGCATAGCTAATATACAGTAAGAAAGTTCAGTAGTCAAGGAGTCAGTGGTAGAGTGTTAAGGTATGGAAGTGAGATAAGATGCTGTTAAAATATGATTTGAGTAACTAGAGTAAGCTGGGGGCCTAAACAGTGCAGTAATACATTATTATTAGAACTGAAGAATTCTATTAAAAAAATGCAGTTGATATTAAGTCAATCCTTTACTGACCTGTGCTTGTGCAGAGACAATACACTTTGGTTTGATGATTATTCATATGCGCATAAAGAACTGTATAGTAATGATTTATATAGAGATGCAGATATATTCCTATCCTGATAAACATTCCATATTTTGGAGAAAAATATTTTTAACTTAGAATTCAAGTGTATGTGAATACCTGGGGTCTACATGTACATTCACTTTAAGTGATTTGCTTCTATTGACTCTAGATTTTGTATCTTCATGCTGGTATTAGAGCAAAATCTGACCCCAGATAACTCATGGCCATGGGACAAGGCCCAGAAGCTAGGTTTCTGCGGTTTCTTTTTCATGTCCCGATCGGCTCCTTATGTTTGTCTGTTTGGGAATTTGAGTTAGGCTCAGTCAAATGCCAGGCTTTTAGTAGGAAAGATCCCAGTGGTACCAGATTGCCATGGTAGTGCAGAACTGTCAGTGGCAGAGGTCCCAAATGGAGCACAGAAGAGGACATATCATATGATACAATATCCTAATTGTTTTCATCTAAGGGTAAAACGGTCATGCCAAACCAAATACAAATTGAATATCACCTAATTGAAATAATGTTCCTTCTTTTCTAGTTTCAAAGGAAAGTATTAAATAAGTTTACTCACGACAAAACCACTGTAAATCAGAATGGGGTGTCCAGCTCAAGTAAGTGGATGGGCCATCAGAGATTTTAACTGAGATTCTCATCATTAGACTGTACATCCAGTTCCTATTTCTTCAAGTATTCTGGTCTCATCTAGTTCTCCCCTCTCTTCGTTCTTCTGTGACTTGTACATGACCCCCTCCACCACTGCATTATCTCCAGTTACACTCTCCCATATCCCATGACATTATCCCTTACTCGCTCAACTCTCCAGTAATTTATTTGCTTGTGATCTACACAGACAACCTGATACCTAAGCACAGAGATTTTTGTGACTTCATGAATAAATCTCTGAAAAAGACAGATTCTGTTCCACCAAGTAACAGAAACGGAACTGCTTGGAGTCAATTATAAGAAGAAGGGAGGATAATCAAAAGAAAGCAGAATCTCTGGGAAGTGCCAGTCTCCCGTGATTTTTCCGAGATAAGGTTTAGTGCTAATGGAAACATCTCTTCTCTCTACTTGCAACATTACCTCGAGTGCTGGCACCATTGCTCATGCTAAGTAATACTTTAATATGTAAATACTCTCACGAATAAGTGAGACTAGTAAGGATGACAGAACTGATATTCCAGCCCAGCAATGATAAATTGTCTGTTAAGTGCACAGCCTGGCATAAAGGGCAGAATACTTTTGACCAAGTAGAAATGTCTACCTCTGATGCCAATGAAAATAAATAAGCATTTCTCTTTATGTACTGTGGACAGTTACCTCATTCCAGAATAAATATCTCTTTGGTCAAATAAACTGTGCCCCCAAGTATTTCTTTCTCTCCACCAATACAAGACAGCCTATTCGCTTTCATGTAAACAGTTACACTGAAGAAATTTCAAGTAGAAGAGGTGAACATCACTCTGTTTTTTTCCTCCAGTTTTATTGCTTTCAAGTAAGCAGGGATTTAGATCCACGTTACATCCACAGGTATCTGTGGACAGGCCTTGCCCATCTATCTGGAAGAAGGGATGTTGCATCCAGAGCCCTATGGATGTCCCGCTGCCAGAAGAGACAGAATGGCTGTGTCACCCTTGCTTAATAATTCATGTTAAACAATGTGTGGGGTTACATAAAATCCTGCTATTTAATCCCTCATTAACGGTCTAGCCGTGAATGCTAAAAAGATGTAAACTTCATAACTAACTGAGCATTGTAGATTTTACAACACCTCAAGGGAGGCTAGCTGAACAACTTTTAAAGCACTGGGGGACTAGCTGACACTTTTTGTTTTCCTGAAGTTCGCAGTAAGATGCCAATACATTTTTTACAGAATAACTGAAATGCAGGTAAAGACTTCTGGAGTCCTTTGGATAGTGAGGCGCATATATACAATTAAGAACGCACTTACAATAATGACTAGTTCATCATCGTCATGTTGTAGACAAGATGCACTTCATTATTAGAGGTTTTTAAAAAGCAAATTTACAGCTGAAAGAAAATACTACAACTCAAACGAAGAAAATCATAGCTAATGACAGTATCTGAGGAAAAAGTAGAACTTGAGAATGACTGCTTGTCAGTGGATTTTAGGATGAAAAATTTGTTATAGGGATCAGTAGTAAATGAAAAATAATTTTCCACCTAGGTAGGAGAATTCAGCACACAAATTTGCAACTGTACGGATCTTCAGCAGAAAAGTGTCAACATAGTACTGAGCTTGGAATGGCTTTACTACAGTGGTTTATTCTGAATGCAAACATAAGGATGGTGCTGATCTTTGATAAATATTTGTAAGGCTTCTGTAATCTAATCAAAATATGAAAAACAAGTGCCTACAAAGTTGCCAAATTTGAAAATTGCTGCAAGGATAACACTGGACTTGATTGGGTGTGCAATTACGGTCCCGAGCCTGTGTGCAGGGCGAGCCCAACAGTTTAAAGAAAAAAATCCCACACAGCTCTGTGCGGTGGGATTGGAGAAAACCCTCTACAAGCCTCGAGTAAGCCTAACATGATTAATGGGAAAAGAATTGAGCCAGAACAAACTAGTCATAGATATAGCTGAATAAAGTTTCATATTACAAAATGCTGTAATAAGATGTTCTGAACTCAAATATAGAAACTGAGAAGAAATATGGTGCCAGAATTCCCTCCAGCTGTATTTTTGTCTTCAAAATGTTCGGGATAACCGGGTGCTAATTAAGCACATGTTTTTCCCCATCAGAAGAACATTTATGCCAAGCCCGTGCCAAAGCACACATCACTGACATTTAGAGCAAAGGTGTCGGCAGACAGTAGAGTTTCCATTCCAGGAAGCAGAATGAATTCCTGAAGAGCTTGGCAATTGATCCAATAACTGAAGAAAATCAGGTTTGGAAATGCAGCCTTATAAATGGCTCTGAAAACACGGTTAGGGAAGAGGTGACTTGCAGGGTGGATCGTTAGTTCCATGCTAAAGAGCCATAATCACTCTCATCCTGCAACAGCGGGTGGAAAGCCGAGGAAAGGCCAAGCCAGAGCCTTAGACCGGAGCAGAGGCAGTGCTAGCTTCAATATTGCACCCTTAACCTGTTCCTGTTCCATGCAAACACCCTTCAGACAAAGCCTTTTTGGCTTTCAGGAGTGGCAGTGGGAAGAACAGCAATTTTATACAGCAAACTACTGTATTTTCTATAGGAACTCTGCCAGGGCTGACGGCTGACAGCATCAGCCATACCTGCATGCTTGCTTCTGCCTTAGAGAGCGACAGCAATGGTTGCCACAGCTGTGCTATGGAAAGCAGCAGGGCTCTGAGAGCAGAGCAAAACAGGACAAACTTCCCTGGGAGTTCCCACAGATTTGCTGACTTTTCCCAAGGATCATGGGACATGCTCCCTCCATGGACATATAAACCCTTCTGTCCCGAGAGAGGAATGATTCACATGATGCCTGTGGCGGCCGGGCCATGGGTAATTTGCTCTGACTTTTTTCCTTCTGTTTATTCATGTATGGATGAGAAGGGATAATTAAAGTCTCTGAAATAATGAGTTTAGAGTGATATTGTGCCTGGATTGTCTAAACTAGTATTTTTCAGATGAATGGAAAGCTTCAAATGGGAAGGAAAGCCAGAGGGGGAAAACGTGTTATCTGTGGAAAAAACAATATAAGGTACAATTACTAAGAAGGAGCACAAGAGCTATGGTACATTCTAGATTACATAAAAGTTATAGTTTATATTCATTGACACAAGCTGTTCGGCCTTCTACCTTCCTCCACAAATGAGCAAATTAAAGTCGGAATGTTATTTTTAAGGAGTAGTTGATGTCTCAAGGGAAATATTGGAAAACATTCTCATTAGAAACAATTCTCTTGGCATAAAATATAGGGTCTGTGGGTTTTTTCTCATCACATTTCCTTGAAAACAGGATTTTGATTTTTTTTAAAAAGTTTATTTGCTACATAATGTCTGGTCCTCAGCTAATGTTCATATTTAGCTACTTGGGACCTCATCATAGTTTCCATAACCCCACTGGGCTGTAGATTACTTGATGTTATGGGCCAAATCTTTAGCTGTAGCTTGTACTTGATCAACCACAAGGGAAAGGTGGGTAGCAAAACTATTTGCTGTAGATTCCTGTGTGGCATCTATGCCAGTCCTGACCCCAGCAAAACAATTTTTAAAATCACTTTAATAAGCCAGCTGAGGATGGAGCAGCGTGCCTGGGAGATTCTCCCAACACCACCCAGTCGTGTACTGGCCATGAATGGAGCTGAGATATTGGAAGCAGCCCAGATGGGCTGCCAGAGTGGCCCTGATAGCTGCAAACAGTTTAGTTAAAAGGACTGATATTACACGTGCTAATGTCTATCTGTGCTCGGCGGGTGGACTGCTCCAGATGCAGCACACGCACGCACACAGAGTACACTGCCCATCAGGCCCTTTCTTGCTCATATGCCACAGTGTAACAAGTTAGATGACTTCGGATTACATATTTCCATCAGCACCTTTAAAAGAAGATGCTGTAAGACTGGGTAATTTATAAATGAAACTATTGGTAATTTCACGTTCAATAACATTAGCCAGATTCTCACAGGACTAATGGAGTCCAATAATCCATTTATAGTGGGGAGGAAGGGGTTGGTATTTATGAGAACTAATGATAGCCTGCCTATAACAAAAAAAGCTAAATGGAGAGCGTAGCAAAGCAGTCTCAAAATAACAACCCTTCCCTGTTGTGCAGGTAGATGAACATCAAATTGCTACTGAAATGCTGAATTCAGAGGACCAGGGAGCCTTCGGAAGAAGGAGGTGCTGTAAAACTGACAGCGAGCCGATGATTGCCTCACCCGAGAATCCCAAACTGAGATTGCTGAACATGTAGAGCTGACAGTGGAAACAGAAATGTTCACAGTGGCCTAGGGGCTATTCAGCCAGCACTCGAGTCTGCAATTCCACCCACAGCGCTTCCAACTGGAACATAACAACAAGTGTTACAGCGCCAGATGGGGAAAGTAGCAGAAAACTGGAAAAAAAAAAAAAAAAAGCTGCTGCCAAAACTCTTATTTAAAACCAGCACAAATTAGTGCTTATGAGCTTATGATTAAGTTTACTGCCAGAGCAAGGGCAGCTGATCTGTCTCTCCTGCATCCAAGCAGTTCATTTCAGCAGAGTTACACACAGGCAAAACAAATAGTTTTATAAAGCATAGCAAATGTGGGTTGAACCAACAGGAAAATGCACCTTGAGTTTTGGCTGTGGGTAAACATAGAACACTCCTGTGGAAAAGCAAAGCAACTCAACCAAGCACTTTGTAAATGTGATTACATGGGAACTACGGGCATCAAAGCAGTAAACCTTGCTCCCCTGTATTTGCACCAAAAGGGGAGGAACTGACTGCTCAGAAGCTTGAATGTAGTTAGGAGGGGGAAAGACAGCATAGCATTTTAAAACTTTAACGTACTGCAGAAGGGCACCTGCAATCTTAGGTAACAAAGAAATTAAAACGTGTATTGTAATATGTCATGTTTCTATACAAATAGAAAGAATACAATGGCAACTAACATGAGGGGTGCAATAACATCAAATGGTGGAAAGGTACTAACTGGGGCTGCTGATCCAGGTAGGCTCTCCAGTACAGGAATTCAGACAGAAACCAAAGCAAACTGGCAATACTTCAGGCAGCACATGCTGGCAGACTGCTGAGTTTGAATTTATGTAATGCCTTTTGATGATATAGAGAAAAAAATAATTAATTTTATATTTATTATATTGGTGGTACTGAAAATACCAGAAGATAATACAGAGAGGCTTAGAGAGATTCCAAATGCTGTCCTTAAGTGAACTTGAGGAGGGAGGGGGGAATACACATGGACTGAGGAATAATGACAGGCAAAAGAGTGGAAAGAGAGGCAGAAGCACATAATACAGAAAGACCTAAACAACCCAAGGTTAAAGAGCAGACCATATGGGATGTTTTAGCAGAAAACAAGAGGAGCTGGGTACATAATGATGCATTGCACTGGACTGTTAGTGAGTACCTGGAAGTCCTCCAGATCTGAGCCAGCTATCTAACAAGGCCATGCAGAGGGGGGTATCAGTGTTTGGGGAGGGGGGCAGAACTGCCCTGCCTCACCCTGAGGCACATGCTGCTGAGTGGAGGCCACAATTCAAAAATCAGGCTGAAAAAGCGAGCACATGAGGAGCATCAGGTGGCAAAGGCTGGGGTTTGGAAGGGCCAGACACCCGGGTGGAGAGCTGCCTCAACATGCCTGGAAGAAGTGTGATGGAGAGGAATTCCACTTCACCTTTTCAAGTCTCCACTGTCTTCCTACGGCTCCGCCAGCTTAGGGTTTTTTGGGTTTATCTATTTTGTTTTACAAAATGAAGCAATTAAACATTGGCTTTTTCTCTCCACCCCTCTTTTGCTGATAGGCAAGAGGTTAAACTGGTAATTGCTGATTTCGGAAATGTTCTTCAGTCCTCTCCATTGGCTGAAGGGATCTGAACCTACATTTCCCACCTCTCTAGAGAGTGAGACAAGGTTATAAGATATAAGAAACAGGTTCTCAGTCTGCTCTGCTGAGAAGAACATTGTATTTTTTGTGTTCCTTTCAATTACTCAGTGGAGGAAAGGCTGGTGCCAGGTCTCCTTTCTTTGAGTGTCCTCACCCACCTTGCCTGTGTGATCATCTTTGGGCTTCTGCTTCCGTGGATATTTACTGCATGGAGCTATTTGCCTGCATCCTGGATGATGGTGGAAGGACACCTACTTTAGGAATCCCAGTAGGTGATGCTGCTGGGTGGTGGTGTGACTATCAAGATTTTAGGGGACTTGACTGAAAGAAACCCAGGGGGATTTACAAATATTTACATGGCGATGTTTCTCTGTGCTTCCAGGCTTAAATAGCTTGGATGACTGTCCCGAGGAAAATTACTGTGCCACACAGAGACAAGGGCAAGGACAGACACACAAAAATAACTGGAAGAAAGCAAGAAGAAGGAATTTCTTTCATGTAGTGAAAGGCTGTGCTCATAGAAAGTACTGACTGAAAGGAAGTAATGCCAGTCAGAAAGAAGTATAGATGATACCTATTCAAAAAGAATATTTTGCCATGGCCAAGCACTGAGACACCTTTACTTAGCACAAACATTACTGAGACTGTGGTGCGGTATGGAGCAACCTTCCATGTCCATTTTCTTTCTCTGAAAACAGTTCATGCTTTTTTTTTTTTTCCCTTCATGAACTGCTGGCTGATAACAAACATATTCCTCTTTTGGTCACTCACTTCCCTGCCAAAAACCCACCCATCACAAAAATCCAAAACCCTAAACCTGGCAGCTGCAAGGCAAAACAAGTCCTAATTTCAAACTGCACTGAGGACAGATAGGAGTTCCAGTATTACTGGGTAATAAAGGAAACCTCATCAGAGTGAGTGGCAGTATTCATTCAAAGGAATTACTCAATCCTGAAACACAGAGAAATCTATTAAAAACAAAAATTGGCCTAACTAGTGTATTAGCAATTTACTGTAGCAAGAATATACATTTTGTGCTACAGACTCTTCATGTCAACGTTGCCACGGTAAGGTTTTATAGCTTGACAGCACATCAGCATGGTACTTGTGATGTGATGCAGTGTTGTGATTATCTTTACATGGAGAAAAGCTAAAATACCCTGCTTAAGGGTAATCTGCATCCTCTCCCACAGAGGGTTAGAGGCAACACACTCAAAAGAAGACAAAGGCAGCGATAAAAGCTGCCTCACATCAAAAACACGGAACTATCATACTGTTTACATGTGAGAGGTTTTTTTTCAAATGCAGAAAACCAGTTATGACTGTGTATTCCATACCCTCGCAGTCCAAAATAATGTTTGAGTGAGTTGGGAGGAGAAGCAAAGGATAGCAAATCCAGAAAAGCAAAGTAGCAGGATGTTTTATCTACGTATGATAGAAAGGGCAGGAAACACCCAATTACCTTAGGTCATACAAATGAGTCACCAGAAAAATGCAAACCAATATACTGCAAAATAATTCTGATGCTTTTAATCAAAATCTATTGCTTCTACTTTATAAATGGCTTTTCTCTTTCAGGTAAGCTTTCAGTCTTAGACAATGTGAGAGAGACGTCTTTTTTGAATCAGATGATTAAACTAGAAATAGCGCTGAGAGCTAATACTGCAGGAATGCTGCAGTACAGAAGGAATTAAAAAAAAAAAAAAGTCTTACAACATCAGTGACTACCAGTAAAGCAGCCTGATCCGAACTCTTCACAGCTGAGAAACCAATCCTAGTTATGCTTTATCAAGGTTGATTTTTATTTTAAGAGCATATCAAGACTTTCAAACTACATTTCATTCACCAGTGGCTGCATATGAAGGGAGTCCATCAGCATCTGGTTTTCAGTCTCAGTTTGAAATAATACTCGTAGTACATTTTCCAGCTGAGAAGTTTATATTTATGTAATTATCAGTTCTCATTCTGTTTTCATTACTTTTCTGTTAGATTTGAGCTTTAAGGAAAAAATGGAAATGGAAGGAGGGAGTTACATGATTGCAGTCTTGCTTCTAGCCTACAAAACATGCATTCAGAATTACTTGGAGAAAATACTCCACAGCTCTCTTTCTCCCCCTCTCTCCTGCTTCCCAAGGCATCCAGTGTCTGTTAAGCAGGATTTTGGAAAGTATTCTGGGTATTCATACAGGTTATTTGTGGCACCTAATTTTAGTGTGATTCAGAGGATCAAAGTCTTTACCATCTCAACACATACACCACCAATCCCATACATGAAACCTATAGCAGCCCATGATACAGTTGTTTATTGGTGCCTGTTTAGGCACAGAGGCCACATGAAACCTTTCCCTGCTCTCTGCTGAGAGCAAAGGCTAAGGACAAGCCCAGCTGATGTGCTTCCTGGTGGTGAGAAGATGACTCCTGGAATACTGCAAGGCAAGAACCGCATCTGGTCAGGGAGTGGAAGGGGCCATTCCAGATGGTGTTTCCCAATACTGTTGGGAAGACTGGCTTTGCATTGGATTAAATTTAACCACAGTAAGGAGAAGAAGATCAAAAGCAGATTTTCTTGGGAAGGGCAACATCTTCATCTCAATCTCGGCACAAGAAGTTACAACGTAGGCTAAATTTATCAGCAGTTTCAACTGAGTTCACTTAAGTTATATCTGTTTTTCAAAAATGACAGCTGAGTGAAAACCTGTTTTGCAGCATCACAAAAAGAAAATAGTTTTTAAAAGCCTGAAGGTCAGATTTTTAACTCGGGTACTGGCAGAGGAAGGGCTGGGAGGCTGCATGCCTGCTTGCATTCCTGTCAATTCCACATAATGAGAAGCAGCCACCTGAAACTTAAGGCAAATTTTTACTTAGACAAGAGTATCCTCTAGATTATGCCCACTGAAGAGTTATGGAAGTGTTGAAGTCCTTGGTAGAAAAAAACAATTTACCTTGTTTGTTTACTCCAGACAAGTTACAAAAAAGAACAAGGCCAGGAGGTATTTAAGGACTAACATTCAAAGTAGACTAAAGAACAAGCATTCAAGGCCAACAGCATTTGCAGTAAGAACGCTCTGCTGCTGAGAATGTAAGTCCTGCTATAAGACAAGAGGACAGACAACTTGACAAATGGCATCATTAGGCAAAAGATGGAAGTATTTCTGATAACATTACCAATAGCTCAGGCCCCAATGTACCCAAATTCTTCTTCAAATTGTCCCAGCCATTTAATGGCACAAATGGATATGTGACTGACATGTTCACCACTTACCGTACACCACTTCAGCTTAAAAGGCAGTCAAATGCGACATAACCTATCAGAAATCCAAAGGTACATGATAGTTTTCAGCTTGGATACCTGCTACAAATTTATACAGCAGATATCCAATTTGGTACAAAAGTGATGGAGCAATCTGATCTTGTGCTTCACTGACAAACCAGATTGCATCTGGGCAGCTCAGCATATTTCTGTGTGCTACTCCATTGAAACAAGACCTTGATGTAGTCTAGTCAAAGGATCATGATCTGTAATAAAATCAAATAACCCAGGAATCCAAAAAGCACATATGAATTTCAGAATCCCTTTGGCTCTTCAGAATTGAAAGTAGGAATATTTGAAAAGACAACCCTGACTGTTTGTGGTTATTAGATGAGGAGGAGGAGGAAGAGGAAGAGGATGTCAGAGGATTGAAATCCGTAAGTGTTTTTATTTGGAATCAACAGATTGAAACCATAGAAAGGCAAGGTGGATGACACCGCTTCCAAGCTAGGGCAGTACTAGTGTATAATAGAGAATATAAATAATTTCAGTGAAACTAAGCTCAAAAAGCAATACTCTTTTCAAGCAATGTTTGCCAAATTTAGAATAGATTTTCAAAGGTATTAAGTATTTGGAGTTGTAGATGGGTCCATATTCAAGGGCACCTAACTTCTGCTAAATATCATTGGTAAGAATGTGAAGCAATCAATTCCCCTGGAGTCCCAGGCTTCGGCTTTCTTCTCTAAATTCCTATTGAACATTTTTCTGCACTAGTCAGTACCTAGGTGCCAATAGGCCTCCTATTTTTGCCTGTGAATAATGAAAGTCAAGACAGTCACACAACAGCAGTAAGAAATAATTTAAATTCTTTTTGTTTTATGTACATGCCAATAATGGCAATCAGCAAGCAATAGTATTAAATTTGAGGATTTCAGAAAGACAAAAAATTCTCCTGTCAGAAACAAAGATCACAAATGTTAAAAATAATGACCTAAGGAGAACTGAGGTTTTAATAAAAAAAAAAGCCAGATTTAGCAAACAATACACTTGCCTTTCTGATACCCTCTGGAGAGGGAGAGAGAGACAGGGAGAGAGAGGGAGTACCTCTGGTTTGCTTACCATTAGCACAAAGGAAAACAATTGCAGGGCTTAGGGAGGATTTAGCTTTAACAAATGTTTATCAGAAAGTCATGTCACTGCACACTATTGTTCTGTATTTGGAATGAAATTAATTTCCAACTCCATATTAACCTTTTAGAGACCATGCTTGGTGGAGGAATTTAATCCTTTGGATTTTGGTATGTCACCAGCAAAGGCCATTTCTAGATTTGGTGAATTTGACAGCCTATTACCTGAAGAACACTTTATGAAAGAGAAAAAAAACCCATAGAAAATCAGGTTCCTTCAATAATGGAGAGCAGCTATTTCAGAGCACTGAAAAGTTGAGTGCGTTGAATCAAATAGGTAAGAAAAACAAAATAAAAGGGGAAATCCTAAGTTTTTTCAAATTCCTGTAACATATTCCTCTGTGCTATAATTAATCCCCTGATACAGTGACAGCATGCTTTCAAGCCATACACTAGTATAATAAAAACTTCATTGTGATGGAGTAGGTGTTTTCCAAACTTACTGAAAATTATGTTTTCTGATGTGATCAAGAAAGACCATTCAGCTGGGTAATGGGAAACAATTCATAGCCTTACCATAAAGTAAGACAAAAGCAGTGATTTAGAGAGCAGTGAAAGCAGGAATTTCAGAGCATGTGGGGAAGCCCATTTTCTGGTCTTTATTAGTCTTAGTGCAACAACTGTCTTTGTTGGTCTCTGCAGGACTCTTTCCCCGCTGCATTCCAGGAGCTGAGAGGAGCCCTCTGGAAGTCAGACAAAATCTGCTGTCGCTACCATATTAGGAATCAAACCGAGTAGCAAAAGCCCCTGGCTGAGCTGAGATAAATCAACAGGGAACGCGTTTGCCTTCCAGCCAGATGAGTAAAGCAAAGTGATTGAGGAAACAAAATAAATAATAATTAAAAAACAAATCCTAAGCAGCAGGACTGACTGCTGCTTTATCTATTTTTACTTTTATCGTGCTTCTTCCTGAAGTGTAGCTCGAAAGTAGATTTGCAGATAGGAGGAAATGCTGTTCCTTACATTTCTCTTTTGCTGCAGAGTGAAATAATCCCAAGATACGTATCAATGATCAGTTTCAAATGTTTTTAACACATTCTTTTTGGCTGGAAAGGCATCATTATACTGCAGTGGAACCAGTGTAAATTGCTCTCACTCTAGTGATATAGTTGGTTTACAGCCAATCTTCCACCAAGACTTCCCCTAATTGGAGATGTAGTCGCTCTTTCACTGGTGATCAGCCTTGTAGTCCATAGGAAATCTCACCTGAAGTACAAGCTTTGCTAATGATTCAACCCTTTGTGTGCGGAGGCAGAACACAGGACTTGTTATTGCACTTCTGTATATGTGCATAGCTGTGTTTTTAGCAATCTTTAATAGAGAGGGTCTGTAAGATAACTACTCCATTATGCCATTGGTGAAAGAATGCAAGTCCATGTCGATGTGATTGAAATCTATAGATTTTGTATCTGCTGTGCATGAATGAGGGCCAGATCTGCAAGGCACGTCAGTCCATAGCCTGTGAATTGCAGGAAAGTCTTACCCCTATTGCATAGCATTTGGATGTCCAAACTCAGTGTAACGAACCATCCTGTGAAAGCTCTCTGGCTATCTGAGCTTTGCAGATGCTGTGAGATGGTGGATGCTCACAAAATTCAAGCGCTACAGATGCCATTCCAACAGAGAGGAAGCACCACTGAGGTTTGGTGCCTGGACCCACGCACCAGCCCCACACGTATGGCGATGTGCTATGTTCCCTCCTGCTCCTCAGCAGCCCACAGTGTAACCGTTCCACCTCCTCTCACATCGCACAAGTACGCACCCCACTGCATGTCAGCATGCTTAACGAAATCAAGGTATAGGTAAAATTTGGGTTTCTGTTCTGAAATNAATACTTGGAGTACTCCTGTACTCATGTACTCCTGTACTCATTGTTGAGCAACAACAGTATTTCAGCCTTAGTAATCTTGCCTATCACTTGTGATGGTTGTCTTTGGTTGAAATGGGTAGGGAACTGTCATATCCCCACCTTTTTTTAACTCTCAGCCATTAGGATCCCTTGTCTCACACAGACAAAATGAATGGGGTAGTTCCCCCACAGAATTTAATTCAAAGGGTTGTAAAGATAGTGGCAGAAATAATATTTTGTCCACGGAAATATCACCACCTCCTCTGAGAGAAGAGGTGGTTTGTGGAAGGTGGTAGACTAACAATAAAAAAGAAGATTGCATGTATGTCTTGTATTTGTTCAGGGGAAGAAAATCAGTAGGATTCTGTCAACCAGCATGTTGTCTCAGTATAAAAATAAGCAATGGCTGAGGGAATGTGGAAATAGGATGGTAGTCGTGGCTTTCTATAGCCAAGAATATAGACAAGAATAAAGCTGCAGCTTCCTAATTATATAGTGCTCACCCTCTAGCATACTGATTTCATTGTTCTTTCCTCTTTTCTTGCTAAAGCGTTGTAGTTACATGCTGTTGTCAGCTCCAAGCATCTTGGTTTTCTGAAAGCCGGTCTTAACTATTTAAATATCCACAAACTATATGAACATTAGCAAACAGAACCTGTGTATAATACAGATGAAGTTGCAAGATACTCCTATTCACCCCCAAAATCCAAGGAAGGAAATCATAAGTTCACAGGTCGTGACACCAACCAGTGGTGGAACAGCAGAAAGATGCTTTCACAGGGTGTCACACCATCGAGCACTTATCACCAGTGGGAGCCTGGAAACTGGACTCCACCCTGGGTCCTGGGGGAGCCCTCTGGTTAAAGCTAAATTCAGACTGATTCACTCTGAAAGGCGATCTGGTGGCACCCAGAGGCTGCAACTGGATAACTCAGCCTACAACCATCTTGCTGTTAATTTTAGTTCCTTTTTTAGCTGGAGTCAACAAGGAGGCTGCACACTGTTTTCTCAGCTATGTTTGTGGCTGATGAGAAAAGCTGGTGTGCTGGGCAGGGATTTACGGGGAGTAGGGAATGGTGGGGTTTGAAGCCCTGTTCCCTTCCATTCTAGGTTACTTGTATCTATACTATTGATTGAAAACAGACAAGCAGGGCAGAGTATTTACAGAAGACCCAACTTTGCATTAAGTTCACTAGATTTTCCTTTGCAAGACAGTTACTACATATTTTGTCCTAGATATGGCTCACCTATAGAGAAGTATTGTTCAATTAAGAGTTAGTGTCTAAGGAGTAACACAATGTTTGCAAAGAAAAACAGTGAAAAGGTGTGAAAAAATATAACTTTCATACTGCTACAATTTTGTGTCAATTAATTTTTACTAAATCAGGTAGAATATAAACTCTGAGTCTACTGGCATGCATCTAGTATCTCGATTAGAGTTTCACAAAATAAAGGCTTACAGTTCCTTTAAAGCTTTAAAGTGAGCTCTGTTGTATAAATTTGCCTACAACACGTTATGCACTGTACCGGAGCATTTCAGATTTATTTTTCATAGCATCCCTCTCATTCTAACCATAACAAATTCCACACAGGGCTGTAAGCAAAAACCCACAGAAGCTTTTCAAAGGCTCTGTATTTTTCTGCTTCTCCTGGAATTATCAGCGCCTTTGTTTCATAAACTTTTGAACTTGCCATAAACACATCTCAGTATGTTAAAGCATTGTCCTTCACCCAACCCCAGACTGTGAAAATACAGTAGATTACAAAAAGATTTGACATTTCTTTAAAAAATACCCATATACCCCAACTTTATATGTTTTACTTTTTGTAAGTAGAGAGGTGACTTTGCCAACCATTTCTAAAGGATTAAAAAGCCTGCTGTGTCATCTCATATATCTTCGTTCAGTTTCTAATGCAGCCAGAGAGCACAAAGGCTGAGAGAAAACCTTTTATCATTTGCAGTTATTGACTGGGCCAGCATACAGTATTAGGTACCTTAGAAACTTTTAGCTAAAACTTCTTTGCTTTGAAAAATGGCTG
Organism: Scopus umbretta; assembly: GCA_013400535.1. Taxonomy (NCBI): domain Eukaryota; kingdom Metazoa; phylum Chordata; class Aves; order Pelecaniformes; family Scopidae; genus Scopus; species Scopus umbretta. Next base: position 30,096 of record VZTL01036483.1, read on the forward strand.
ATCTCCTAAGGGAAGGAAAACAAGCAGTCTAACTTCAAAAAAGTTGTTATTATTATCCAGAAACGTAACATATTTTAGGGAAAAATTGTTGGGGGCACTTGAAAAAACAACCTATTTTCTACTTCATTGCTACAATAGTCCAAAAGTTTTTGGATGTTCTAAATCACTTTATACACCAGGATGGAAGTTGCTTTGGGAGAGTTTTAGCTGCTTTCAATGCTAAGGTCTTTTATTTAAAAAAATATGTATCAGAAGGCAAAGGCAATTTAAAAAATTGTTGCTTCAATGAGAGTGAAAGTTAGTGTTTTGTCCTGAGGGTCTTTATCCAAGATGCAGCTGATGTTAATGTTACGAGTTTCCAGCACAATGTGGGCGGAATCCTTTTCTCCTGGCAGCCTCTTGCAACTGCCAGTGCACCGTGGTATTCACAAACCAGAAAGTCAGAGAGAAAGGCTGACATTAAACACAGGAGTAACGCTCTAGGTGCCAAGAGCATTAATATATAAAAATATAGAATTTTATATGATTGCTTCTATACTTTTATATATAAATTTGTAACTTTTGTAGATACAAAAAATGTATTTTTAAAATCTTCTAACTTCCTTATGATTCCTAGGATTAGGTTTGTTTTTGCATCTGTCTGCTGTACGGATCAGAATCTGGACCTTATTCTAAGCCATCAGTCTATTTACTGACCAGAGATAACCCCCTGAAGAACTCTGGCATTGATATTCAAGACAGCAAGCAGCTTCTGTAAGTACTGTATCATTAGAGAAGTGAGACTGCAAAATCAACTGTATGCAAACTTTAAGAATATTCACAGCTGCCAACTCTTGTGATTTTATCACAATGCCTGAGATACAGAGTATATTTCTCGAAGCCTTAGTTTCTTGGCATTATGTTATCATGAGACATTCTCAGCTTGCATTTCAAATAAAAAATAACTTCTCTAACCTTCATGGCTAGAAACGGAAGTCCAAAAGCATAGAATCCGAAGCTTCAAATCAGGAATAATTTGTTTATTACTACTTAAAACGTATTTATTTTTAAGCCGAGAGCAAAGATTTGGGAACCTGGGTTTGGCAATATCACTATTGTTCTCTACTTCCAAACAGCATGCTCTAAAACTGAGGCACCTGTGATGTTTTTTCTTATGTCTTCTGTCTTAGTTCCCATTTCAACCACTGTCAACATGCAGTGATGAAAGCTTTAAAAGCATCGCCAGGAAGGCCTTTTACTTGTGGTTTTGCCTGACATTTCTCTTGGGAAATTTTCAGAACTGAGTGAAATCAGAATCAGTCAAAATAAAAGTGTTCAGAAAATTCTTGTTGGTGTCCTCCTCAGAGCTAAGATGGTGGCATCACTTACATATTGAACTGAGTAAAACACCAAAACAGACAGAAAAACAACCAGAACTGTACTGATTGACTCTCTATCAGGTCAGCATGAACTCACCCACACAGGTGTTCTCACCCTTTTGGTAAATATTTTTCTAACTGTTACACTGTTTTTACTGTTGGGAGATTTATCACTAAATTTCCTATAGCGCTTTTCCAGCTTTGAGTGTGATAGAAAGCTCCTTTCTCAATTATTATTTAGGTTTTCTCCTGGGGAGAAAATAAAGCAATTTAGAAGACTAATCAGTCAAAAGCAGGGTTTTGAAGTGCTGGACACAAAAAAAACCCTCTTCCTGCAGTTTCCACAGCAAAATAGCTGTGCCGCATAATTCTCAGATGGTGCCTGTTTATTTTGCTTTGCTTTTGTTGAAAATCAAACTTTGAGCTATGGCAATGCATGAAAGAATGGTGGCACGCAAGAGGAACAGATACAGGACAGCAACGACTCAGTGCATGACCGGTGGCTCCTCAGGCAGCTGGTCTCTCATAGTCATGAGGAGAGCAGCACCTGAGTTATGCTCTTCCTCTGAATCACTTGAAAAGAATCTGTCCTTCTCTGCTGCCTAGAAAGGGAGATAAGGGGGAAAAAAGGCTCTGCCTACAGTTTAACTATTATCCTAAAGATTTCTGACTAGTCTGGTGTCTCTCATCCTGACGTGCAGCACTCATGGGACCTCTACATTTTATCATGCTCAATTACAAACTCCAGGTTTCATGCCCCGGTTTGTTAACATGGATTAAAGATTTGGATCACCTTAACCACATTTCTCCTGCTTTCTCTTTAAGTCCGGACTGTAGAAGGTAACTATCTCATGTCTGTTGACATCATGCTCTATAAAATTGGATCCATCTCTTAAAGAGACTTTGAGGGAGCAGTAAATATCCAGATCATCATTTTATTGCCTTAATTCATAGCACAGGACATCTGACTTCCACAGATGGTTGCCCATGACTGCAACCTGAATCAAGACATTTTCTTCCAGAAATCAGGAGACAAGCTCCCTTGTAATTTATTTTTCATTGGATTTTATTCATACATGTAAAAGGAAAGCAGGCACACTGACCAGTCAATCTGATCTTTAGCATACATGTTCGCTACTTCACCAAATGATGACTTCATCAAGACAGTATTTTCTGGCCAAGCTAAAGATGATCTTTCAGAAAGATACCAAACCAGAGTTACAGATTTCAGGCTGCTCCATGAGCTCATATTCTCTGTCTTTAAGTTGCTTTCACATGAAATCTCTTAGGATCACTCTCTCATTACTTACATTATCAATCATCCTTGTTGCTCTGAGGTGCTTTGATAGAATTTAAAATAATCCAGCAAACTCAAATCCTCTTAACAGCTATGAGTATCTCCGAAACTGATACAGTCTTTTCCTTCTTCATGTATTGAATCTGGAAGTTTTAGCTTATGCGGTAGCATTCGCTAATGACTTGGTTTTCACCATTTCATGTTACGAATTGAAAATAGCACAGTAACACAACTATTGCAGAATACAAAAATTTGATTTAGTAATTGAGAACAATTACATAGTTGAACTACATTACATAAAGTAACACCTTACAGAAGTATTCACAGCTATTACAAGCTCCTCATGTCACCACAGATTCAGCTTGGTATGACAGTACTGAATATATTCAGCTTTGTTTAAAGAAGGTAACAGCTCTCTCTCATCTGTTGATTGCAGTAACTTTTTCAAAATAATAATTAGGAGAAGAGTAAAGGTTCTCTCTATCTTTGTGGTGCTCTACAGGTCTTCCAAAGAATTAGACAAAAGCGTGATTTAAGTCCTGGCAGAATTAATCAAATACAATTGGAAAAACAGCAACTCATTCATATCCAGGCCAGAGTCAATAAAACCAGTTGATTGGTTTCAAATGGGACATTTCTTAAGAGGTGCAAGAGGCCAGCTAGCTAGTCTTTGCATCATCGTTCCCCCTAGAATTTTTATTATCATTTAAAGGGGCCATGGAGTTGGGTGCCACAACCTGTTTGGCCTTTTCTTACCAAAAAAACAGGGTGAGAGAGACCGAAAGAAGAGGTAAGGAAGGAACATTGAACCTAATGGTTAAGACGTTTACCTGAGAGGTGGGTGAAAGGGGTTGAAGTTCCTCCTCAATTAATATTTAGTTATTTGTAAGAGCGGAATAATTTGGTCATGGTTAAACTCAAGTAGCTAATAATCTAGTGGAGAGAGGACTCCCCTGGGAAGGAGGAGATCTGGTTTCCTGCTCCAAATGGAGTTTACCCTCTCCAAATGCCAAGTTTGAAAATCCTCCTGGCTGTGTTCATTCCCAGGAGTAGAAACCTTAGTACTGTCAAGTTTTGAGGAACTTAAAGTTTTGAGAAACTCAGAGAAGCCTAAAACTAGCCCTTTTTCTAAGCGTTGTCTTGATTTCCTAAACACTTCTGTAAACATTGTTATTTTCCTGCCATTCTGTCCTAGAATGGAAATAAAAATTTCCTCTCCACAGGCAGCATTTGACAGTCCTCCTCTGGCATGATGAAGTAACTGTGTTTTGCACAAACGAGGCATCCCAGACTGGATTTACTGGCAATTAAAAATGCTGCATACAAAAACTTAGATAAACTGAGAAATTAGAATTGGCCGAGTCTGTTGCAGACTGCAAGCACGTGGGCAGTGTGCAAGAGGTGAGTCAGTGGGATCTTTGTTTGACTAACAGCTCTACATGACACACATAAAGTAAAGGCAGGGCACAATTATAGTGTTTATGGTCATGGGAACACAATCCCCCAGGTAGTGCTCAATAGATAAAGACCACTGATCAGCGAATTATGTGGCGCTTGCCCGCAAAAGAAGGATAAGGACCACATTGTGTTACATATTTAGATGCTAGCCAGCACCCTGCTAGGTCCCGATCCCAGGCTCAGTCCCTGTGCCACAAAAAAACAATTGTGCTGCCCAAAGCTGCCTTTGAAGCAACCCCAGTGAGAAAATGGTGAGAAACTGTTTCAAACAAAGCAAAGACAAGGAGGCACTTCAGACAACATCAGAGAATTTAAAACTGTGCACAGCTCCCTGCTGGAATAAATGGACACATCACAGTCATCGTTGGTGAAATTTTATCTGTTCAGATAAGCAGAGAATTAGGCCATAATGCCCTACCAGACTAAATTATGTAACTACTTATCTGTAAAGGTTACCTTTGTCTTCTTTATAATGGAATTATCTCCACAAAAACCAGTTATTTAGCCACTTAGTTATAAAACCATGTAGGAACACCACAATTTCTATCATCAGTTTATGATTGTCTTTCATTATTATTAATTCCAATAGTGCTATAGAGTGATAATGAATCACAACAGGGGCACTGCTTCAGATATTGTAGCACAGTATATCCACCAGACTAGAACAACTACCTGCATTAGGATAATTCTGATACGCTTTGTCTTTTTCCTGTATTTCTTGTTCCCTGTTTATTTTCTCTGCTCTCAGCTTCCTAATCTAAGCAAAACCAATGATAATATTTTCTTCTGATAAACACCCTAGTGACATCTCGATTTATTTTTGAATCAGTCTACCTGTTTCAATTCGGATCAATAGTCAGGTCCACTAGACATGTCAAGACTAACAAGTGAAAAGGCATACTTGTCAAAACTTGCAAAGTTGACCCTAAACACAACATTCAAGATCTAAAATACCAGGAACACTCCCTGAACAAGTGACATGACATACTTGGTTGTTCAAAATAATGGGACTACCTCTTTTTTTGACCTGGTCTCACTGCTTTGCATCTTGCTAAATAATTTACATTTGTGCTGAATGAGTATAGAGCCATGTCTTTACAGTCTGGTAGCACTCTACATCATCTTTCACACGCAGCTACATGATTGAACAAGTCTATTGTTGAACTAGAAAATCAGGTTCATGCTCATCCCTGGACCAATTCTCTAATAATGATTTTTCCATCTTGCAATCTGAAGTTCAATTTAAGGACTGAAGAGAGATGAAAAGTGTATCTTCCCTCATGAGAATTTGTCTTGTTCAGATCTGAACATCAACAAAATATATGTTAGGAATGTACTGTCTTCATTTATATGTGAATAACTTTTTACTTTTTCCTTCTTTTGTCTCTCTTGAGGAGGATAGTCCATGTCCCCTTCTGGCATCTAAAAAACCCTACTTATCTTGCACCAGGGAAGTCATTCACTGTTGATACTGTACCCTCTTTTTTGCAATCTACTGCTCATGCATATTAAGCATGATAGATGCTGCATACACTTTTCAGACCCTTACAGCATCCACTTCAAGGTCTAAAGTCAGTACCAATAAGAAGGCTGCTTAGGTCTAAAGTCAGTAACAATTTCCAAAAGGATATGATTTATGGATATATATCTCCTTCAGTATGTAAGATATGCTGCAAATCCACAGAGAAAGGCACTGCCTCAGTTTATTGTTGTAGGCATTTTTTTTTAAATTTTATGGCATCTTGTCTTTGTAAGGGAATCTGCCTGAATTTCATACAGTCCTAATTTTCTTAGCACATAATCTATCAGAAATAATACTCATACAACTATGAACGTAAAATGCTAAATTAATAAAATATGTTCTGCAAATACTGTTTCATTTCTCTTCAGTTTGAATACTTAAGGATGTTGAAATTGAACTTTATCATAATATTAAAAAAACCCCTTCCTTTTAGCAGAAACAAAGAAAAAAATACTAGTGGTTGTTTTTTACAGAATATGTTGGTTACAGCAAAATGAACATTTTCATAGGCATTTAAAAAGCTCAAGTGGAGCAAAGTATGATAATATTTTTGGAATCGTTAAAATACTCATTAGTTCATGTGGGTTCTGAACACCAAAGCATATTAGTCCAAGGACTGTTGATCTCAGTTGTTTTTGTGCTCTGTTGCCCTGCTCCTAGCTTCAGCTAGCTGTCATATGCAGGCTCACGTTGTTGCCTTGCACTTCCTAACGTATTTTGCACTCCCAGGTGGGCAGTCTAGGATCTGCTTGGCACAACAAGCACAGCAGCCTGAAGAAAAAGAATCTTCAGCTATTTCCTAATCTCATTTCTCTTAGTCACGTAATAATATGAAATTCTTATTCGCTATACACTCAGGTTAAGTAAAGACTGCAATAATTCTACAAGAGGAAGACTTTCTCTTCTCTTGCAAATCTTACCAATGTATAGAAGAAAAGGAAAAAAGCCCATTTTAGCTGTTGGCCATCTTCTTGATATGCACGTTAGAACTAATGATGTGTGGATTTTACCTTTTTCTACCTTTTTTTTCCTTTTCAAATTACTAGCACTGAGCTCTCAAGTTTTCCTTACATAGGACTAGAAAAAATGTTTTCCCCTTGTTTTCAAGATTCTTCTTTTGCAGTGTATGATTAGCTGGAAAAATGCTCTATTCAAGCTGATGTTCAGAAATTTGCTTAGAGGCTTATTCTGAGACCAACACAATTCTAGAAAGGGATTGGATATATTTTAGCATTAGTCATTGCCCTGGTTTTGGCTGGGATGGAGTTAACTTCTTTTTTTTTCCTTCTTCTGGTAGCTTGTATAATGCTCTGTTTTGGATTTAGCAGGAGAATGATGTTGATAACACGCT
>VZTL01036486.1:0-13952 GCA_013400535.1 Scopus umbretta
GCAGGCTCCTGGCAGGACCTGTATACCTGTGGAGAAAGGAGCCCACACTGTAGCAGGTTTGCTGGCAGGACTTGTGTCTCTGTGGGAGATCCACGCTGTAGCAGTCTGCTCCTGAAGGACTGCCCCCTGTGGNTGGGAGATCCACGCTGTAGCAGTCTGCTCCTGAAGGACTGCCCCCTGTGGAAGGGACCCAAGCTGGAGCAGTTCATGGAGAACTGCAGCCTGTAGGAAGGACTCATGTTGGAGAAGTTCATAGAGGACTGTCTACTGTGGGAGGGACCCCACACTGGAGCAGGGAAAAGCTGTGAGGAGTCCTCCCCCTGAGGAGGAAGGAGCGGCAGATACAATGTGTGATGAACTGACTGCAACTCCCATTCCCCATCCCCCTGCACTGCTCGCGGGGAGGAGGGAGACACAATTGGGAGTAAAGTTAAGCCCTGAAAGAAAGGTGGGGTGGGGGGAAGGTGTTTTAAGATTTAGGTTTTATTTTCTCATTATCCTACTCTGATTTGATGGGTAATAAACTAATTTCCCCAAGTCGAGTCTGGTTTGCCCATGACAGCAGTTGGTGAGTGATCTCTCCCTGTCCTTATCTCGACCCATAAACCTGTAGTTATATTTTCTCTTCCCTGTCAAGCTGAGGAGTGACAGAGGGTTTTTGGTGGGTACCTGGTGTCCAGTCAGGGTCAACCCATCACACTTGGGCACATAACTTTTTTTCCTTTCTCTGAAAAAGTCATGTTATCTCTGCAGTGATCCCTATGCCCTTCCCCTCATCTCAATAGGACCTGTCAATCATCTTTAACTGCACTTCCCACTTCCACTCCAAGTCAATTGGAATTAAATTTACAAGTAAAGTTTCTTGAAATTGAAGTCAGGAATTATCATACCGTCCCATTCCCTTCATCCACTAATTCTGTTGTGCTTCCTGAAAGGAATAATCAAGTTTGTCTGACAAGATCTACGTCTTAATACTCCCTGTGACTCTTGTCTCATTCTCACACTGTGGTAAACAGCAATTGCCTGAGCTAGCCTGTGATAGGCATCTCAGTAGGAGGCAAGAAATGGTGCTGCTTTGTGCACTACAGAAATGAGAATAACACTTAGGCATACAAGCTTCCCGTAAATTAGCTGTACATCAGTGTTTCTGAAAATCTACAGAAAGCTTCTGTGTCCCTCTGTAAGTCTACACACAGTGAATCTGTCATACATGGGAAAAGAGGGGGAAAAAAGGCAACAGGACAAAAAGCTTCTCCATGGCTTTGAAAGTGATTTGAGTGATTTTCTCCAGTGTCCAAGTACCTGGGGAGCAGTGAGATCTTCAGGTGCTTTAAATTCATCCTCCTCACATGATTACCTTGATTGTCTGCTGATGGACAACCAAGGTAATTTCAATATTCATTGAAACTGAATAGGGACTCTCATCTTACTGAATAGTTTCTAGGTGGTGCTCAGGAGCCAAGATCCTGCTTGACTTTGTAGCAGCCATCATGGGTCTCATCTCCTGAATACCATCAATACCCCACCTTAGAAAACGTGGATGTAATTTCATAGATCATGCCTTAACAATGGTGCAAGTGCCATATATTACTCCTAGGAATTCTGTTTATGGATGTGTGCCACATCCCATCGTCATCTTGACTTCAGAAGATCTCAGCAAAACTGCAATATTATACAGGGCCCGTGTCCAGAATTATCACATCTTTTTTTTACTGCAACTATTAAAGGATTATTTTCAGCTGATAAAATACCAGATTTTTAAGCTGTACATGTGCTTATGCAGTTACCTGGTTGATGCTTCCTCCCAGTTCTGAAGATGTGTTATTTCTTTTTCTTCTTCCCTGCTGGTGCCTCAGTCACCCAAGGATATTCAGTAAGAATTGTTATTGATGCAGTAGGGGTGTGCTCATTTACTTAGCATCCCAGAATACCTATCACAATTCATTTTTTATTTATTTTACATGAGATGCATGGTTAGTGCTTTATAGCTGAGCATAAAGATTTATCTTCTGACCCAAGACAATTGAAAATGACAAAGCAGGAACTGGGACCGTTGAAATGAATGCAACATAAATGCAAAGAGATTGGTTGTTCTCTGTAATTTCTATTAGTATTCCTTAGAATGGTTTTGTTTAAACTTTATTACAGTGGGGGGTAGGATCATAATCTCTTCATACTCTTTTTTTTTTTTTTTAAATCAATGAAACTTCTTGTGAGTTAAATCAAGTCATGTCTAGGCCATGCTTTTCTGCACCAGATCTTCCTAATTACCTATCTTCTTCTTTGACACTTTCATATTTTTGAGATTATCAAATTACTTTGCTCTATTGTCTACTCATCAACTGTGTGATGAACTAACTTACAAATCATATCATGTGACTGCAAAATAGAGGAAAAAGCACATACATACAATCTATTCCTATACTGATCAGTCTGGTTTGTGCATGATAGCTCAGAAATTTTGTCATGTGTCACTAAGCAGGAAATCACCTGAATGAGGATGGTTTTTCATAGTCACCAGTCCTGCAGCCTGATGTTTAAGCAAGATGCTATGGTTGGGAAAAGGTCTGTGAATGGATGAGGTTCTTGCCCATGAATATCCAATTGCAGGATTAATGCCTTAAAATTGTGTCCTTAAGCTTCTCAGTCTGTTCAAGTCCTAGCAGTGCAGAGCAATATTCTTATGCAGCTGGTAGTCATGAGATCTTACCCTATGGAAGAATGATAGCTGAAAGAACATCATGTTCCTCAGAAAGACTGGTTAAACAATTTAAAAAATGAACATTTAACTGTTTTGCAAGTTCACCTACCTGTAAGAATAGAGACTGAGACCTTTCCAGAGACTCAAGGTGGGGTCTTTCCAACTTAACACCACACAGCTGAATTCTTCAAATAACAACCATCCACCAGGGAGAAGTACTGGGATAGGTGGCTGGAGGGCACTTTTCTGCTCACTGACTGCATAGGACATTCCACCCAAAGTTCCTCAACGGCAACCTTGAAAGGGGCTGCTCAGCCTCTGTGGAAGGCACTTTTCTGAAACAATTTGCTGGCCCATCACTGCTTTTAACTGTTGCAACCCTTAACATTTACAAGTCTGCTTATATTACCCAAATGCAATGCTGAATGGTAGAAAAGGTGTATTGTCCTCACAGAATCACCCTTTCTGTACCTTCTCTGCACTGCTGATCTGTATACAATCCAGGTGGGAAATCAATCTGCTTTTTTTGACCTTTTTTTTTTGCAAGAATGTGCTATTTCTTTCTGGCAGTGGGGATATTTTTGGCAGTGGCATCATGCATTCTCTGTAAGCCATCATCAGCAAATTCCTATTTTCTTTCTTCTTTTTCGAGTTGTAACTCCTGGACTGCACAGCAGAGCCATGTAACTAAAAGCATTGCTCCCACCTGGGATTCTCAGTTTATTGGACACCACTAGAGGAGACAGAATGATTACTGCTACTCTCCCCACCACAGGAGAAAGTAGTTATAGCCTTAACTTCCTTCTCTGTCTCCAATATCTTACATGGCTGAATGATGCCAACTGCATAGTCTGCGGATTCAGCATGGAATTTGTGTTACTTTGTTTATTGGTTTGTGGGTTTTTTTCCCTCTGTAAGCTTTCTTCTAGAGACACCAGCTGCAAATCTGGGCCAGCAGCCAACTTTGTCTCTCCTTGAATAAAAATAAGATGGAGCTAGTGGGAAGTGCAGAGAGGGCAGTGGAAGATCACATAGCCACTTGTATCAACCATGCAACATTCACCCAAGCTGCAGCAAGCTGCTGAGGTGCCGCCCCAGAGAAGGAGTCTTTAACAATGCCTGTATAGACAGATAGGCACCTGCAGATGCACGACCCCTTGCTGAGCAGAGCTGAGGTGGTGATGCCGATAAGCTGACCTCAACTCCTGAACTTGCAAAGCACAGAGCTGCAGAAGGAGAGGGCTTACAGCCCCACTGCACCAGCTGTGCCTGGGGTCTCCCTACACCTCCATGACACCCGCATGGGAAAGTGGTCCTGGGGGGCCCTGGAGGGAGCAGAAGCATGTGCAGTGTGCTCAGTGAGCATTATTTTCCTACGCTGAGGTTGGCATCATCAGCAGATTCGCTGCTGGGAAGTCAGCAGCACCTCTGTGCAGTTTGGAAGAGGTCACGAGAGGGGGCTTCAGGCTGGAGTCAAGGGCATGAAAATAAGCAGCGACTGCTTAATAGGTGGACGATGAGGGTGGAATGGGAAACAAACTACAATTTCTTCCCTTGCAAGCTGCAGAGGGTAGAAACATGCCTCCAGAAGGAAATTAAGTTGAATAGTAGGGAAATGAAGAGCCATTTCTGAGTTCTGCCAACCTTGTCTGGCCCAGAAAACTTTCTGTCTGATTAATCCGTCCTTTCACTGAGCTGATAATTGCCTCCCAGCACAGACCTTCCCTTCCCCCTCCTTACCCATCCACTCATGCTGCTTTCTTCACCAGCTGCCTTTTGACCAACTGCATTGCAGCAGTGCTGCATATCGGACGTGGATCTGTGATGGGGAATGACTGCTGAGCTCCATCATCACTAACTGAGCCATCCCCGACAGCACAACAGTGTGTCACTCATTTCATTCAAAAAAAATCAGGTGGCAAAGGGGTTCCAGGCGGTGGCAGATGTGGCTGTGCAGATGTTCTGCTGGATGAGCTGGAGACTGTTCCTCAGTACAAGCCCTGGGGTGTAACCACTTGGTGTGTACTCAGGTTGCCGGCATTTGGGTAGTTAGTTGATGATGGATGGGCAGATGCCTGGAGGTTTAGGCAGAAGATGAGTTACGGTTTAAAAAATGCCTGGATTGTAAGCAAAGCTGCCAGTCTACCTCTTTATGAAACCCCACTCATGGGCTGACGTCCTGGCCTCTGTTCGTCCCCATCCCCAGTGAGGTGCACACTGCCCAGGGCTGGGGCTGCCCCTGGTGCCCCGGCTGCCCCGCTGCCTGGCAGGGGCGGTGGGACAGGTCCTGGCTGCCATGCCCTGCCCTGCTGCTCCCCAGGGAGCCCCCAGCATCCCTGACAATGTATATGCATACAGGCGTTGTTCAACTAGATAGATTTATTCTTAAGAAGAAAAAAGGCTGCAATACTAAAGTCAGAATATAAAAAAAAAAAAAAGAAAAAAGAAGAATAGTCACAAACATGCAGTAACAGCAACAATGCCTCTGTCATATTACAATTGTGGCTGATTAAAAGTAATCACTTTCCAATAATTTTTTGGTAATTTTCAGGTCTAGGAATAGAAGCTGTGCAACTATCTGCCTTGGACACTTCTGCTCACTGCTCATCTCCCGTTCCTTGCATTCTAAATAGCTCATAATAATTTCATTCAGGACAAAAAGGTTATGTGCTTAAACTAATGCAATACAGGAATGAAGCTGTAACTCTGTGGGTTGGAAGCAATCACCCACAAAATATAGATGAAAAGAGTCCAGAGGGTGATGAAATGTCAGCATGCTTCTGGAAATACTTGTTTGTCAGAGAAACAAAAAGATAACCCCATTTTCTGTGTCCCCCTCCCCCCTTCAATTTATGTGACTGCTAAGACTGTCTTTTAAAAACAATGGAGCTGGTAGAAGAGAAAATATGAGCCTTAAAAAGTGTTATCAACAGGGAGAGAGTTAAGGAATGTCCCTAGAGATACTGAGGAAAGATCTCTTTGTATTGTAGTATATGAGCAGTGTATCAAACAACAAATCATGTATATAGATATAATGGGTTCTAAATCCTAGAACTAGCATTTGTGATTCATTGCCTATTCACCTCTCCACTCACAGAATCTTATATCTTTGCTTATTTAGACACTGTCAAAATAACTGTCCATTATATCAGTAGAAAGGGGTCTTTGAAACTAGAGACAAAGCATCTTACATCCCTATTAGACCCCTTTTACTGTCATTTCTTGTGAAGAGCCTTAGTGCAAATGAGAATCTGGCACATTCCTCTTCATAAACACTGCCATTTATTAGCAGGTTAAGATAGGAGAAGAAGAGTCCTTTTGATGCATAGCATAGAAGATAATTAATTAGAGTTGTAATTCAGCAGAAAAGTGTTAAATTTAAACTTCAGAAGAATTATAAAACTTAATGAATTGACCTGGAATGTGCTGAAATTTCTAGCAACTGACTTAATTGCCCTAAATTAAATTACCTAAAATCATGATCAGACATTAAAAAAATTGAATTTGTTGACCTGACCTGTAAGCAGCCAGTAAATAACAAACTGAGGAGGGACTGATAATAAATGTGTATTCTGAGAGGAAAAGAATGCACCTATATAGGAAATTACGAATCATTTTTATAATAATTCCTGGCCCATGAAGATTACCATTTTAAGTGTTTCCATTCATTTCTAAGAAGACTGAAAGGCTTCAGCGGGGGGACTTCAAATAATATTTTGAATGAAAGAGTTCCCAATATAAGCATTTCAAACAGGAGATGCTGAATGGGCAGTTTTCTTTCTGCTGCTCTGTTTTCCTACCTCGCTTCACTCCCATCTCCTTTGTGCTGTGAGTGCCCGGCAAGCAGTCTGTCAGCTTTTGCAGATGTTTGAAGACATGGACTGAAGAATGTGCTCTGTATACAGTATCTCTGCTCTTCAGATTTTAATGTGTTTCCGAGATATTTAGCTGACATCCCTAACCCTTATGCCACATCTATAAAATTAGTGAAAATGGTAGGGATGTTTAGCTGGACTATGAAGCTGGTACAGCTGAACCTGAGGGCACACACAGAAGTCTTACTCGTTGTTCTTAAAAAAAAAAAGTTCGTAAATAAAACCAAGTTTATTAAAACAGAACCACAAATACAGAAATAAAAAAAGAGGTTCTGCAGGTCAGCTTTGAGGAGCCCAACTTCACTTTCCAGATACATGACTATAAACTCCAACCGATGCCATCATGCATCAGAAGAGAACTTCAGCCAGTGTGTAAGTACCACGGCAGAATTAATCATGCTATATGTTTGTTTATTTTATCAGTTCCTCCCCTACTTATGACTAACACATGATATTCAGACCTTCCAGGAGATGAAAAGAGGTGCATCCACAGCGTTCTCTGTGGGTGCCATTCCCACTGGATCTAACACAACAGGTCAATTTAATCACTGCCCTCCTGATGCAAGGTGTCCTGTAGCCAGCCACAAGCCATTCTGGGAAGGTTCGCAGACTTTGCCACCGGAGACATTAGAGGCTATTTATTGAAATAATTTTAATCCACTAAGTGTCTGTTTCCTCACACTGATTGAACGTAAGCTGACTGCTGCTAAAATGCCAGTGTTTTCCCTTTTTGTTGCCTTTCTCATTCTGCTGAAATTGTGACAAGTTCACCGCAGCAGTGGGTGCTGCCAAATGGCATAAGATCACTTGCGCTACAGGAATAAAACTGTATGCAAATCTAAGGGATTTGAAAAGCTACTCAGAGGCTCAGGTGGCTTTATTCAATCAATAAAAGCTAAAGCAAACAGGCCCTGAAATATGGCTTGGTAGGGACCTGCGCATCCTAAGGCAGAAACACTGCAAACGCTGTGAGTCAGCACTGAAGTTCTGGGCAAGTTTCAGTGTTTGTCAGAATCAGAAAGTCATCCACCTAATTAAGGATTGATTTTAAACTTATACTTCCCCTTCATTATTATGCACTGCAAGAGCGTACTACAAACATTAGTATCCCATTATTGGTTCATAATGTGGTGCCATTACTCTGTCCCAGCTCAAATTACCATTGTAATGGCTACTGGCTTCCAATAACCTACCCCAATGAGAGATTCCACAAGGGAGACGCAGTTTATGTGAGGCACCACTATAAATGTCTCATAATATGCATAAAGACCAAATTGCGCATAAAAGATTGAACATCTTCTGAATGCAAAGCTTCTGCGCTCTCTGCAACAGATGTTTTCTTTCATGCTGCCCAGAAAAGATATATCTTGGGGATTGTTTTAATGCAAATATATATCATTGTCTCTATAAACATTTGTTGGTGCCACTTGTGGCAGCTACTTCCCT
This sequence comes from Scopus umbretta, assembly GCA_013400535.1. Taxonomy (NCBI): domain Eukaryota; kingdom Metazoa; phylum Chordata; class Aves; order Pelecaniformes; family Scopidae; genus Scopus; species Scopus umbretta. The sequence goes on from VZTL01036486.1 coordinate 8,023, forward strand.
TCCACTTTCCTGTCAACTTCTCTCACTTTTTATTTTAGACTCGGATGCAAATATGTGAAATAATGTAGGACTCACCCTTTAGAGTGCAAAGACATGCAGGTGTCATCTTCTATGGAGCTGCTCCCCATTCTCCTGTCACATGCTGCTGATCAGTGTGATTTCAGTTACCTGTACTGCAATTAAATTCAGTTCCTGTTGCTCACGTTTCTTGTCTGTCTCACTGCCACATATTGGAGTTCCCTCCCGTTCAGTGCTGACATCGGTCCTTACAACAGACGTGTTCTGCTAAATAAACACCACGTATACTCTGTTCCCCATCCAGCCCTTTTAAGGTTATCATTATTTATTTATTTTGAACTTTGCATTTTTTTCAAAATACTTTAATTATAATTCTCTGTTCCTATTTTTCTCTATTTACAGTTGCCATCATGCATTAACTAAACTTTGATTGAATAATCTTTGAACTATGTCCTTAGGAGTAAGCCGTGTTTTAAAACAAAAGATAACAATGCTCTAACAGGGACATGCAACTCAGACTACCACGTCTTTCACACACTATTTATTTATGCGTGTATAAAATGTAGACAACTACCCAATCTATCAGGGAAAATTCTCCATTTAATTTTTCTTTCATCTCTCTCCCTCTGTGATCTGCATCTCACAGTCAATAACTCTTTTCCTCCCACATCATATGTCCTGTCAGCTTTCTTTTCTACAATTTTAAATTAAAAAGGCAAACTTTTTTTTTTAAATCTATGCATGATTTTTTGTATTTGTTGATGCAAAAGCCTACAGCATTTTTTATTTTCCTTTTCAGGAAACTAGTTCTCTCTCATTGCACATCCACTTCTTTGCCATCCATCATATTAAAAAAAAACTTGCATACTTCATAGCATTAAATAATATCTTTTCCACTCACAGCAGTAACCTGCAGTCAGAAGTCCTCTACTTTTTCCTGCTTATTCCTAAGTGAGGAAAGATTGGAAAGTGTGTTATTAAAAATCTCTGATAAGGATTGGGTACCATTCCCTCTCAATTCACTGATAATAAAGTTCTAATCTTTGACTTGAAGTTAGACTGTGGACATGTGAAAGAAGGTGTATAAAGAGCCTACTAATACAAATTGTGTTATCCATTTCTTAAAAGAAGGACTGAAGATTCAGTTTCCTCTGAGCCCAGCCTGACACACTGAACGTAGCAAATACTTTGACAGTGAGTCTTCTTAAGTTTTCACTACCATGGGGACTCTGATAGACAGACAGATATTTAGGGTATTTGTGTGGAAGTTATTGTTTTCCCCCTTCTTCAGCAATAATATCTGAATTTAGTGATGCTCTTATTTGCCAGTTTTACCATTATCAAAATTATATGTCCTTATTTCTTTGACATATTTCTAATAATGTGGTATGAAACATTGCTATGAAGTAAAGATTTTATGTTATTTCATTCAGTAAATGCTGGGGAAAGGAAACTGCCTATTTCCATCAAGTAATTAAAAGTTTTGAATGTTTTGATGTATAGGGAAAGTGTACTGTCTGACTGGAATAACAATTTGTGTTTTGGTGAACAATCATCTAGCTCACGCCATATTAAAATCAGAAGAAAATAAATGGAATATGAATATAGCAGAAAGACTAGCCATTTATCTTAGTAAAATCATTATTGTTTCATAGAAATGTTGATCTCAAATTATATTATACTATATTATACTATATTATATTATATTGTATTATATTGTATTATAATTAAATTATATTCCTGATGCCATGGAGCATATTTATATTGGAAATTATCTAACTTTCAAAAGGCTGTAAACAGGTCTCTGGAAGGAAACAAAACGGTTGAGGGGGTACATGTGGCAGTGTGTCCCACCTGACCTTTATCTCCCATAACCCCACTCAGGCGATAAACACCAGTGATAACTGCCAGTGACGGTCATAATGGATGCCTCTGGTCATTTGGGGGAGATAGACAACAACATTATAGCAAAGGACTAATTTATGGCAATGTGTCCACCTAACCACAGTGCTGGTCAATGTCCGACTCAAACCTAATTTGGAAGAAACTAACAGCTGCAGTCAGTATGTAAATATGACTGTAAGTCAATCATCTTACCTCCATAGATAGTGAGCAGCCCAAGAGCCCTTTGAGCTCTCCTGCACAGCAGCGGGCTGCATGCCAGGATCTCCCCTTGAGTAGAGATGCATCTCAATCTTACTCCTCGAGGTTGAAAGATTCCTTGCCCCATTAGATCCTCAGTAAGTGACTAATAGCATGCTAAACTTTGAAATCTTAGCTAGTGATATAAAGGATTGATGGTGCATATATAATCCTTTAGACATAAACTGTCGACCAAGTCTGGGACTAGGACTGAATCCAGCTGCACCTAGATTCCTCTCTGAGGAAGGAGTTTAGAAAGCAAGGGGGTCTTTTCTGACATCATGACTCAATGTGAGAATCTCCCGGACAGTTTTGTCTGACCCTGTCCTCTATGCAGTAAATAATCAAGTATACCTTGCCATCAAATCTTGCTAAACCACTGTCACATTTACCATTGAACTTTGTTAACTCACCATTTTATATCAATAAAGTATATTTTTGCTTCTCTCTCACTCCATCTGCTACAATACATTTGTTTATTCCTACTTTGTAATTAACAGTCATTAATGACTTAGAATCAATCTGATTAATGGGCCATTGTCTTTGAAAATTTGTTTTCTGCACTGTAAGGAAAAGACTGAGGAAGAACTGCAAGAAAGGTTATTAAGACAGCACCAACTTCAATAATGAGACTGATCAAACTCTATATCACTTCTGATGGAACAAATTAACAATGAACGAATCAAGAAAAAAACAGTCTTTGTAAAGACAATTTACCAAAAGCAAGCAGTAGACTACAATTTCCACCTAAGACCTTTAGGAACAAAATATGAGCCTTAGCCATATGTGACCCAGAGATCCCAGGATTAATGTTCTATCCCTTCCAGATTACAAATTTAGCCAAATACTTTTAAAGTTAAATTTCTTGTAGCCAGTTGAAATTAGTGGGGACATGAACGGTAACTTTAGTATTGGCTGATTTAGGTAATAAGTACTGGGGAAACAACAGCAGCTTTAGATTGGAGACCTCCAGCTTCTACTTTGACAATAACTTGCAACAAAAAGCTAGCTGAGTTTCTCTCTTTATTAACTCTTTTCATATTAAGGCAGATAAAAACTGATGTCCTGATTTGATATGACAGTGTCTGAGCTCTTATTTTTTCTGCAGGACTTACACTTGCAAGTATACTCTGAAGCCAAAATAACGGAATCATTAGTATAGTGGATCTGCTTTTGTACTGATGCCTCCATATCAGCTAGGAAATCAGACAGGTCCTCACAGCTAAGACTGCAACCAGGTCTCCATTACCTCTATAGATTTCCATCTACTCACAATTTGAAAATTCAGTTAATAAAACTAGGCATCTTCATGAATTGAGGCCTCTTTGATTGTTTTAACTTTTTAAAATTCTTCATGTTCTGACCAAGACTTCTCTTTCCCCTCTTATTTTGTAAAAAGTATTTGATTATAATCTATTATTCCTCAGAGATGCATGAGGAAAAATTTATTTCATCTCAGTTCATTAGGCTCTACCGAATGTTGCCTAAAATTTTCCATTTGCCATGACATAAGAAAAACGTAACTTTAAGTGTCCTACTGCACATGATGAGCATCTGTTCTGTTGTCACTGTTTCCAACATCAGATACTTTAATACATTTGGATTTGAGAAATTGTAATTTTCTTGATTGTAAACATTTGCAAAAGCTATGAAGTGTTGTATTCTTTAAATAATGGAAAAGATTTAAACTGAAAATAAAAAATTGTGATATAAGGATTTAAAATCACTGTAATATAAATTATTTTGAGGAAACAATGCAGCAAGAAACAAGCAGGAATTCTGTAGACACAATTACAGACCTGGGTATTCTGTGTTTTGCCATAAGAGTTTCTTCCCCAACCTTCCATAAATCATTTGCTTAGGATGTCAGAAAGGTGCTTAGGTTGCGTCACAGAACACTTAAAACCCAAGCATTTCTGCAAACCTTGGGAATCCCTTGTGTTCTTTTTTTTTTTTTTTTTCCTGAAGAGCCACCTTATATAAGATTAAAATAAAATCCTTACTTATCCAGAGTCTAGAGTGCATGTGAAAATTCAGCTTAAGAAAGTACTGCAGGTAAAAGCTTTGCTTTAGTTATCCTGAATGAAATTATCACAGATAAGCAGTACAGTAAAAAAGAGGGGGGAAAAAAATAAAACACAACAGATATGTAATGCTTAATGCGTCAGACTTTTTCTGATGTAAAATTTCCGTGCTTGGGAGCCAAAATCAGAAACTGCTTACGTTCCTGTCTCTATGGGATCAAAATATAATGGTTTCATCATGGTTATGTTAGAAAATTAACTGATTATGAGCCAATAGCATAAAAGTTTCTGTTTCATGATCTGTCAGTAGAAGAAACAGACTCCCTCTATACAAGTTTAAAGCGACAGAAAAGAATTCAAAATAACATATTTTAAGTAATGCTGTTAAGGTAAAGAAAAATAGCATGAAGAAACAAAAATTAAAGCAGATAAAACAAGATGCAACTTCTTTGCTTCTAGGTACAAGGCTGATTTTATTCTAGATTACATTGTCTATAATTTTCTAATAGATTATTCTATTATTTTTCTTTATTATTATTGTTGAGAGCTCTCCACTTGCAACAGCTGGTGAACGATTCTTGAATATAAATTTTATTCAATTATTATTTTTCTAATATGGGCCATTTTTTAATATGGACATTGTATTTAGGCATAAAAGGATTTCCCTGTGAAAGACTTCTTGTGATGCTTTTCATTGCATATTTTGCTGGTATAATAATTCTTTGGTCTATATAATACTATTTGTAACTTTGCCTGAAGAAGAGGAAAGTAAGTGAGAAATGCAGCAGTAATATTGGAAGAAGATTGAGATGGTGGTTTGTGTTAAAAATAGTCTTATGCAATCAATTCACTTGAGACCTCTGTGTGTAGTCTTTAGTAAAAGCAAGTGTATTGTAAATAAATAATAACAAATAAAAATACAAGTTTAAAATTCTGTTCCAGAAGCCTACTAAGGACATACCACAAAACTCACCTATTACGTTATCCATCAAAGTGGTTATACTGGAAGAATGTTGTTAAAAGTTTCAAGGTCAGTCCTTGCAAATTTAAACAAATCTTCAGTTACACCCAGTATTTAAAAAAAATACAAACACCTTTGATAGTCTTGCCTGGATGTATACAGCTTTTTTCTTAGGATTAGTGTCACATTCAGGGCACTAAAGTAAAAAAAAAATCCTCATTTTTGGAGCAAATGTTCATTATGCCTGAATTTTGGAAATTTTGAAATAAAAAACTGTTTCTGAGGGGAGTTTTCTTGCTCCTGAGCTGGAACTGTGGCTCCCAGAAATACCTTTTTCCCATTTTCCCCACTCCCTCCATCATACACACATACACTCACTTGCTCTCTCACAGGATAGCAGCAGAATTGTAGAATTAGAATCATAGAATTGTTAAGGTTGGAAAAGACCTCTGAGATCATCTAGTCCAACCATCAACCCAAAACACCATACCTACTAAACCATGTCCTGGAGTGTCACATCCACACGTTTTTTCGACACCTCCAGGGATGGTGACTCTACCACCTCCCTGGGCAGCCTGTTCCAATGCCTCACCACTCTTTCTGTAAAGACATTTTTCCTAATATCTAATCTAAACCTCCCTTGGCGCAACTTGAGGCCATTACCCCTTGTCCTATCACTGGTTGCTTGGGCAAAGAGACCAACACCCTCCTCACCACACCCTCCTTTCAGGAAGTTATAGAGAGCGAGAAGGTCTCCCCAGAGCCTCTTCTTCTCCAAACTAAAC
>VZTL01036488.1:7183-22289 GCA_013400535.1 Scopus umbretta
TCCCCCGCTGCCCCCCGCCCATCCCTGCTGCCCGTCGCCCATACCTGCTGCCCATCGCCCATACCTGCTGCCCATCGCCCATACCTGCTGTCCGTCGCCCACCCTGGGAGGAGAGGAGCCTCCAGGAAGGCAGCCAGGGCTGATTTCCCACTGGAGGACACGAACACGAAGGGCTGCTGCCATCTCCTGGGGGGTGTCAGGGCATGGCCACCCTGGGACAGGCCGGGGGCCAAGAACGTGACCCTGTCCGGGCTGGTGCTTCGGGCTGTGATGGGCTTGGGGACACGGCGTGGTCCAGCCACTGGCGCAGGCGGGTCCCCGCTCTGCTTACCTGCCCCCCTGGCCTGCTGCTTTCTCCCCCTTAGCTAAAAAATACTGCGGCCCAGAAACCACCTAAAGGAGGGGGGGGTGTGGGGGGGAAATCTGCAAATCCCCCAGGTCCTTTAGTGCTCCAGGAAAACCTTAGATCAGCATCTTCATCTTTAGTTTGCTGTGAGAATGCATAATATCAAGAACACCTAATGCTGAATGTATTTTAATCTACATTCAGATGAGACATTCCTGCTGCTGGAGAGTCCAGGCAGCGGCACTGCAGCCACTTAGCAAAATCCTAATCAATTTAATTAACTCCACGCACCGCCTCCAGGCTAAATAGCAGGTCCAGGGTCCCTCGCTGGCTGCCATAACCCAGGTACTCCTACCTGCCAGGCTGGACCCAAGCTCTGGGGCATGGCACGCCACGGCACGGCTGGTGCTGATTTAATCAGTGTCCCCAGCTGGGAATGGTGCCACCAGCTGCCACCAATGACCCGAGGACAAGAGCCCCCTGCCCCTGCTAGGGCAGCTCCTGGGGTGGCTGCTGGTGGGGTGAGCCTGGGGCTGCGAGGAGGATGGTGGCTTTGCTCCCTGGGGCCGAGGTGGGGCCCGTGATAGCTGCTGCGGCCGGGCAGGGTTTGGGAGGTGGTTGCCAGCTGTGAGAACTGATGTCTTTAGCTTTTGGCGCTGCTGCGGCCCGGTCCCCAGCTCTGAGCCAGGTGGGAAGGGGGCTTGGGGGCTGCAGGGCTGTGTTGCTGCTCGTGGGAGCCTGGCCCCGGTGTGGGGCGCAAGCCAGGGCTGCCTTGGTTTGGGTTTGGCGCCTGGGCAGGCGTGCTGTGGTCGTTGCGTTTCCCACCCGGTGCCAGCCAAGTGGGAGCACTTGTGCCTTTTCCCAGTGATGACTTCGTTTTCAAATAGCCGTTGTATTCCAAGTTCAATCAACGGATCAGCATATGCTCCATTGGTCTACACATAAGCAATATATAGTTACCAAAAGCCCAGTGTAAATCAGAAAACCTGCAGCAAGAAATCTTTCTCAGGGAGAGAGATTCCTTCCGAAGGGCAAGCTGGCAGAGGCCAGTTACCATCATGAAGCCATTTCAAAAGGTAGTTAGCCCATTCTGGGATTATTTTCTGCCCAAATCTCCCATGATTTCACATCTATCTGTGTCATAAAATCACTTTGGTACTAACCTGATTGTATTGGGCAATAACCCCTGGCATTTCTGTGTGCCCCCACCGACAGTGTTGCAGGGCTCGGGGACGTGCAGTTTGCTTGCTGTGGCTTCGTTCGTAACCTGCAAAGCAGCGGCGCTTCCAGGGGCTTTGCTTCCTTTGCTGCCTTTCCTTGAAAGGTAGGCAGGCACGCGATGCACTCCTGCCCCTCTTGGGAGACCCCCAGCCTAGCAGGGGTTTACATTGGAAAGATAATTTAATGGTGAACTAAAGCAGCGGGCGTGCGTCGATGCAGCCCTCCCGCTCGTCCTGGGGACACGGGTGTGCTCCTTAAATCAATGTTGTGTCCCATCGACCTTGGCTGTGCCCGGGGCCGGAGCCTGGAGCAGTGCAGTATCTTGCAGCTGGCTGTGCGATAGCACCGGCAAAACGGGCGGTGTGTGACCTGAGCCTCTGTCTTAATTTTCCAAATGGCTTCACCCAAAGGCTGTCCCTTCCTTTGTGTTCCTTGGGCCCTGGCAGGGCTGTGTCCTCCAGACCCCAGGAGCAGTGTCTGGGGCCACGTTTCACAGTGGTCGTGGCCAGTAAAATGTGATTTTTACATAAATGAAGCCGAGAGCAAATGTTATTCTTCTGCTGCTTCCCTCTCTGCTCTTGTCTGGACAGCAGGCTCGGCTAAGGGTAGCAGCAGTTAGATTGTGTACAGACATGAACCTTTGGAAAAAATCTGCCCTTTGAGTTTAATTTCTATTAACACTGGTTCTGAGAACTGGCTCTGCAAGGATAGCTTCACCTCAGGCGGGGTGACGGCTGCTGCTGTGCTCCCCTCAGAGCCACTCTGAGACTGCAGGGATGATGTGCTCTCCCGTTCTGCTCGGTTTTCAGTTTGCCATGGACGGAAAAACTTGGAACTGGAGGTGCCCCATAGCCAGGGCACATCAACCCAAATGTCCCCAGGGCCCACCATGAGCTGTGTTCCACCAAAACAGGGGACTGCTTAGGGGTCTGAGGGCACAACAGCACACTCCAAGGTGGCAGGGAAGCCGTGTGTCCTAAGAAAGGAAAAATGGGGATTAAGGTCACTGCCAAGGAAAGTCAGCAAAATTATAAATGGATGTGAAAATCAATCCTTGATATAACATAGAAACATCTTTCAGTGGCTCCAAACTATGGAGGTTAATGTGTAGTTTGAGGGAAAATGAAGTCTTAACTCCAAGTTGTGACAAGTGTAGTGGGTGCCTTCTGAAGTTTTAGTGCAGTTGCTTTTTACATACAACCCCCTCCCCAACACTCCTCCAGCTTAGAACAATTCTTGCTTCAGAACGATTTTGTAACGTCTGGCTGTGGTGGTTAATGGAATGTATGCACCCCTCCCAGCTGGTGGCTCTTGGCTGTTGTGCTGCTGTTGCCTCCCAGTCCTGCTGGTGGGAAGGCCAGGACCAGCCTCCCCAGCAGCTCCATGCTCTGGCAGGTCCCACGCAAGCTCATCCAGCCCGTGTTCAAATTTGAAGTGGGAACCACTGATGAAGACCCCTTCAGCTCAAATCAGAGCTGCCCTCAGCCCGCACCACTATTCCAAGTAATGGCCAGCGACCCTTTGCATCCAGACCCTTTGTACCTGCAAAATCAGAGGTTGCACAAAGCTTACCAGAGACGGTGTGCGTTCCCCTCTGGTGTCTGTGCTCTGGCTGTGTCATCTCCTGTGGCCCCATTCTTCTCAAAGGCTGGGCAGCCCTCAGCTGCGGTCTGTGCCACTGACCTTTAAACGCAGCCCCATGGGTAGAAACCTCCTCTCTGGGGTGGGTGACCTCACCTGCAGGCTGCACAGCCGCTGGGAAAAGGCGAAGGGTGTTTAACAGGCAAAGCTCAGAGCCCTGGTCTTTCCAAAGGTTAAGCTCCCGAAGGGCAGACAATGACTACTGCTTTCGGTCCTTTTATGGCACCTTTTAGATTAGGCTGTAGAAACAGCCCGTAGGTGCTTTAATGTTTAAAATAAATGAGTGTCTCTTGGTGTGGTTGAGTTAAAAATAACACCTTCATCTTGATGAAGCCGAGGCAGGGAAAGCTGGGGGTGTTTGCTTGCATTCGGCTGGTGAGTCACAAGCAGGCTGGGGCTGGGGTCCGGCTCGTGGGGACCCGGGGCAACGGTGGGGCTCAAAGGCAGCGCAGGTTGTGCGTAAACCCACCTCTGTGGTAACGGTCACTTGTCAGTGACCGCCACGGAGCCGTCTCGGACGCCGGCGCGTCGCTCTGTGGGGGACAGGAGCGGTGGTGGTGCGTCTGCAGGAAGGACGCGCTGCAGCCCCGTCGCGTGCTCCGTCGTGTCTTACGGGCGAGACCTGGGAGCTCTCCCTGGCTGAGCTTCGGCTGGCGGCCGCGCGGCAGCCCTGCCCAGGGAGGGGGTGGCACGGTACTCGGGGCAGCTGCCCGATGGGGGATGCGAGGGTGGAGGGCAGGCAGGGGCATCCCCTCCCCGCCTGCTTGCCTCCCTGCCTGGCGCAGGGGCTGCCGTCAGGCTGGCCAGGCTGACTGTGTTTTTGGGAGCCCCAAGAATCAAGCAGCTCCGACGCGGCGCTGCAAGGCGGACTTTGACTAGCGGGGACGCTGAGGCACGGAGCAGGCAGGCGAGCTGGCAGCGGTGACAAGGCAGAGCGGGTTTGCTGTCATCTTGAGCAGTGGGGTGAAACCTGGTAAAAGCCCCTGCTGCCCCGGGGAAGAGGCTCCGCGGGGCGTCCTGCCTGCTCTCTCATGGCACGGCAGCGCCAAGACGTCTGCTGGGCGAGGTGGCCGGCCGGGTCGTCTCCTCCTGGTGCAGGGATCGCCGCCTCCTGGCGCAGTCTGCCAGGAGGGAAAGGGGGCCCGCTCCCCGCAGCCCCCGCCGTGGACAGGCCGTGTCGCAGCCGTTGCCTGGGGAGCTTGCCCGGCCGTGCACTAACGGGTGGGAGGAGAGCCGCTGCCGAAACCGCCGTTCCCTCATCTTCTGTGAGCAGCTCTGTTGCACCCTTGATCAGGCAGGGCTGCTGAGCCTGGGGAAACTCCCGCTCTGTGCCAGCACCCCGGGGGCGGCTGGAGAGTTCGGTGACTCCTCTCGCTCCTGGGCCAGCACCACGCCGCGGCCGCATCGCCGGCACAGACATGGGGAACTGGGGCTGGGCTCAGCCCTGCCCGGCAGTGGGAGCTCCTGGGTGCCATCGCGGTTCCCCGCTGTGGCTGACGGGTTTTGCCGTCGGCAGTCGAGGCACCTTGCTGTGGGCTAACACAGGGCTGCGGGACGGGCTGGAGGAGGGAAAAACAACTGCTGGGAGACTCTGATGTGCTCTGGGTTCCCCCTGCCTCCTTTGCGTGGCTCCTTAGCTGTCTGCAGCCTGGCAGAACTTCAGGGCCTCTGTAATTAGTAACATCTGCATTGTACTTCCTGGTGGTTCCATATTTAAGACAGCAGAAAAAAAAAAAAAAAAAAGAAGTTTACACTTGCACAAATTTGCAGATGACGCCAAGTTAGGATGGGGCTGCTAGTACTTGTGCAAAGAGGATTAGAGTTTAATATTGGCCTGATAAAATAGGAAATGATCTAAAGTAACTGCAAGGCAAGTCAGTAAGGAGACAGCTGATTTTCCTTTTCTAAGCATATTACTTTTAAGTGAAGAAATCCAAACTGGGAAATGACTGTCACAGAAACATCAATGTAATGATAAATGAATATGAAAATTGGTCACTGAAATAATGGTAAAAACTTCTTCTATTGGTTCCAAAATAAGGAAGTTAGTGTGTATTTTGAGAGAGAACAATGCTGTCTTAATTCCAAGTTTTGACAAATGTAATATTTTCTTACGTTTTTGAACGGTTGCTTTTAAATTAAACCATCCAAACTTTCTTCAATTTAATTGCTTCAAAGTGATTTCATTAGTTCTAGCTATATCAGTTAATTGCCTCAATTTAATGTGTAAAATCATTCCCAGCAAATGGCTCTCATTAAATGTCAGAGCGTTATCACTAATTGCCAGCAGAGGGCAGGAAACGATCAAATTACCTTGATGGAAGTTCCCAAAGGGCTGATCTATGGGTGCGGACGGCTATTTGTTTCTCAGGTGACCTATTTCACTGGAGTAACAGCAGAAATTAGAGGCCATTTTATATTTCAGCATGACTATGGCATAACACTAAGCCCAGTGTCATAGCACCTAGATCAAGTTACACCTTCCAGTGACAAGGGAAGCTCCCAGAGACCTTCCAGCCAGCTCCTGGGCTTACAATGTTCAAGTTGAGAAACCGAGTAAGACAGATGGGTAACTAAAATGTAATTAAGGCTACTGCTGTCTAGAAGGGTGAAGAAAAAGTCTGATTTTTTCACAGCTCCTCTCCTAAGGATAAAGGAAGCACGGATTGCTTTCTGGTCAGCACCAGAAGCTGAGTTCATGCCCCATTCGGACTCCCACCAGTCCCTGTCTCAGCTCTGGGAATAGCAGAGAGAAGCTCTTCAAACTAACAGGGAGGAGAAAAAAAGGGGAGAAGGGAGTCCTGTTTCAGGATGTGTTATTTTGGAAAAACTGCTCAGACAATACATGTTTAGGATTCTAAATACATTCTTGAACTTTTATTCCTCCCAGCAGGTAAGCTGTTGATTAAAAACCTTAGTAGCAAAACCAGACCAAAAATAAAGTCTCACACTTTCAGAAACAAACATGTGCACTTGCACGTCAGATTTATGTGCGGAACTACAATTCACATTTCAACAGTGAATATGCAAACGACTAATGAGGAATTTGGGTTGGCAGTGAGAGCAAACTGCTGCGTGTGTAACCACGGCGAATGTGCAACAAACACCATGGGTCTGCTCAGGTGTATGCAATTTTGAGCAAACAGACTACGCCATGTAGAAAAAGTGAAATGATACTGCTGATTTTTGAAACAGTGCAAGCAGAAGGGAAAAATCATACCAACAAACAGGACAGCTTAATGAAAGCTGCTTGGCACTTCCCAACTGAGGCTGCTTCAGCAATGTGCAATATTAACCTTTCTGTACCTGGATTAGATTTTTGTAGACTCTTCCTCCTCATGTACACATTCAGTTCAGCAAGCAAACGATATGGAAAATGCTGCTTTTGCTTTCACTAGAACTTAAAAATTCCACAAGTGAATTCTGGAGTGTTAGGGACACTTTATGAATTAGGCAAAACAAAAGCTGCTGTTTTCTAAGATTTGGAGCCAAAGTGCCAGCAAGGAGCAACGGCCAATTGCAGAAACCCTGCAACTGGCTTTAGCCAAAGGAAAAAAAAACCAAAAACAACAACAAAAAAACCCAAACCAAAACCCCAAACAAACATTAAAACTAGAATTTCAAATGCAGTTCTGTTCTGTGTCAGACAATCCCCCACTCCCCCAAACCATGCTATAATCAGTACTGTGGATTAGGTACCTCAGTATAAAAAAAATAATTAAAAAAAAAAAAAATCAATCCTGTAATATAGAAATCAGGAATTTCTTAAATCACAAACCCACCACTTTTCAGAGGTGCTTCCTTGTATGTGCAAATCTGCTTTTTTCAAGGTATGCATCTTTTCTGGATTCATAATGTGCAAATCCCATAAATTATAGATTTATTCCAGTGAGATTCCCTTACTAGTGCTGAAACAAATTCATAATATAAACTGTCAAGACTCTCCATGCTGTGAATGAATGAATATATATATATATATAAAAAGTAAAGTGCAACTCATTCTGTTTTGTGGAGTCATACAATGGCTCTGTACTCCAGCATATGTTTACAGCAGATTTTGTAATAGAAAGAAGACCCCCCCCATTAAACAATTTCATCACTTCATGGCAGATGTTTCTGCTTTTCAATAGGCTGCATGAAATCTGCTATGCTGTAAAATCTGAACAAAAGGTTCTTCATTCAGCCCAGGGCCTGACACTTAGGGGTTTCCATCACTGACTAGTAACATCGAGCACAGTAGGTCTGCGGTGTTATACCTAAACACGTAGCACACGACATGCCTGGTATCAGAAAGTTCACTCTTAGCTTTCCAGCTTTTGTGAAGTCAGACTCTTGATACTTAAATCCTCTTTCTAATGCTCTCATGATAAACTCATTCCACTCCTGCTATAGCAGCTCTTGCTCATCATCTTCAGATCCTGAGGGTCCCTGTCGTACCTCTTCATACCATTTGTTTGTGAGGGTTTTCATCTGTATGCGCCCGTGATGCAAGTCCTAAGGCAAAAGCAAACCCGAACAGTTTCTTAGCTACAGCTCTACTTGTGTGTTAGAGCAAAAGAGAAAGACGAGTTTAACATATTCCTTAGAAAATAATCCACTCCTGGTCTACGCACGCAAAGCAATTCTGTTTCCTACGAGAAAATATCAAGTGTTCAATTATTTCCACAGATGACATTTTTGATAACAGGTATTTTTACCTGTATTTAGTTCTAGACAGTCCTGCTCTGTGGGTTTCAACAATCCTAACGCTGTCTGGATGGCCTGGCTTTGAATCTTGCTCCTCTCTACATGTTCTCAGGGACAGTGGGAAGCTTGCGGCCTGCTTTGGTGACTCACATGCTTGTTTTTCTAGCCTTTGGTTGCAATCTGGATGGCAGCCTGTGCTTTTGGCTACCAACTACAAATCGGATGCTTACTCTGGTTTCTTGATTCTTTTTTGGTTTTGCAAAAAGTGCCTTTAGCTTTTTTGGGAAAGTGCTGAAAGCATTCTTTTGAAAAGAAAGGTACAAAAAAAGAGGAAAAACAGTACGTTTGTGCAGGCTAGGAAGATGGAATGTGCACACTTTACACAAAATGATCAATTCCACAACATGCTTAATTCTATGGCAAATTGGAAAAACAGTGAATTATACAGCCAAGAAGTCTCAGGTTTCTGAGGCGTGGAGTGAAAATGGCATAGTATTTACACCTCTTGGAGCCACCCAGTGCTAAGTTACATGTTCAATGAGGTGTCATTTTGCATTCACAGCTTCAAAGTCTTGGTCTCCCAGTGAAGAAATCTTAACAGTGAAGGCTGCAATTCTGGTGCGTATTTCCAGGACAAAAACTACACTCTGCAGAAAAAGCACAACTCCAGAATTCACAGGACCATGTACAGTAAAAGGCAGCCACTTTGTGTGACAGCACTTTAAAAACTGCATCGGTGGCAGCAGCTTTTTCTAGCAACAGTAGTAACTAGTAACTTCTGATACTCTTCATGGTACTCTGCAAGATTAAAGACAAGTTCAATAAATCCATACACCTTTTAAAATTTAATTGTGGTAGCCCCGAGAGATGCTCATTTAATCCAACCTGCAATTTTACAGCGCAGCTTTTCATTACAGCTGCTCTACATACGCACAAGTAATAATATTAGATAGCTTCCTCTTCCTAATGTAGAAGTTGCAGGCTACACTATGAGCCTTGAATGGTACAGAGTGAAATGACAACCTGTTCTACCACAGTTTTTCTTCAAGAAAACAAGAAAGACTTACTTCTTGTGTGAGTCTTCTGGTGAAGAAAGGATTCAAATACTTGGCATCAAACCACATAAACCCTTTGAGATCCTGGCGTTTTATGTACTGGGCTTCATACTCCTCTTCTGTAAGCTCTGATAAATGTTCAGATTCTATGGTATTTCCCTAGAAAGATCACAAATATTCAAATAACATCAGAAATGTGGTAGTCATCCCTCCAGCTTGCTTCAGTCCCCTGCTCTGTGCTCTCTCTTCTCACAACCAATTCCCCTACTGGAAGAACATGGAAATGATCACCCCAGCCGACCAGGGCTTACGGCCGTATGAATCTGTGCAGCTGCTGGTTCCCAGAGCCACTTGCTTCCCTTTTCATGCTGAAAGGTAAACAACATCAAATGTTCCACATTTTGTATTGTTCCTATTGCTGAGAACAGACTTCTTGTATGCAGGTTTTCTCTTGTGAGCTGGACAATGATTTTATCCAGCAAGCAACACTAATGTCATTGTCTCATGGAAAACAACCCCTGTATCAGAATACACCCTATCCCTGTGCTCTTCCTATACACAACTCCCTACGTGGACAGAGTAAGATAAT
The DNA here is from genome assembly GCA_013400535.1 of Scopus umbretta. Lineage (NCBI taxonomy): Eukaryota > Metazoa > Chordata > Aves > Pelecaniformes > Scopidae > Scopus > Scopus umbretta. Next base: position 16,722 of record VZTL01036488.1, read on the forward strand.
TCTGAAGACTGCAAGCTGTTTGAAACCTGCTGCCAAGAGGAGCTGTTCTTCAAATCTTACAGAACAATACCCTGCATGTATTGTTCGATGGTTTGGGGAAACACAGGCAAATGCTCTGGGACGCTTGATGTGCTCCAGCCTTTTGCACATGAGGTTTCAGACTGGCTGTTGGTTTTCTTTAGGGCTCTTGCTTAGCCAGAAATTGCTTTAAAATAAAACCCAGTCAGAGGGGTGCTGTTGTTATCACCTTCTCATGGCCTTTTCTTTGACTTTTTCCAAATAGTTCCCATCTGCCTTTTATGATTAATTCATGACTCACACTGTACTAGCTACTTTCCCTCTGTATGTGACTCAGTCCTCTATCATCTGCTTTATGCTACTGCAGGGGTTACTTTAATTTGTATGGATCAATTTATAATTAGATTGAGTTAAGAGACTATTCCTCCTCCCTTTGCCCAAACAGTTATTTTGTGTAAACACTAACGAAGTTCTGTCTTTGGGATATTTTAGAATTCTATTGCTTGACTTTTCCTACCGCCTTGGCTTTTTACATTGCTTTTAATTTACTTTTTTCCTTTTTAGTAAAAAATAATGTACTAGTCTTGGAAAACGTAAAAAAAAAAAAAAATATCAGTGATCCTCTGAATAAAAAACCCAAACAAACCATTTTCTCTGTCTTGCTAAGATTAATGTCCTTCTTGTTCCTTTTGCGTGCTTTGGAGTCCTCGATGTCGATCAGTCTGATGAGGGGCATGGTTCCTCCTCCCAGCAGCAAAATCGTGAACAGCACTATGATGATTGTTGTTGTCCCAATGAGCTGCCGCTTCTCTATTGGTTCCAAGCCCAAGTGGAGGCTGAGGGCATAGGGAATTGCACCACGTAAACCTTATCAGAGAGAACAGTGAATCAATAACAAGTGAATCAATAGCTGCACTGGTCCTCAGCAGCCTGATAACAGGAATTCTCCATCTTTAAAATATTTTTACAATCCTATACCATGCCCACTTATCTATCATTTGGTTACCACCCTAAAATGAGCTCTTCAGATACTGTTGTTCAAACTGTGAAGTTGCTAGACCTAGAAAGAAAAGTAGACTCTTTGCAGAAAAGCTTTAGTGGGGATCACCACTGCATAGACCTCTAGCACAAGTGGGAAAGAGACCATATCTATCACACTTAGGTTTGAGAACAGTGCAAATGTTCAGCTGAGTTTTGCTCCACCATGGAAAACCAGAGTAGCCCACACAATGAAAAAGAGAAAACGTTTTTTCCAGTTCTCCATACTTTGAGCTTCAACTTACCACTAAACCACATTATAAACATCATTTTGGGGGTGATTTTATGATCACGGAAAAAGTTGAGTAGGTAGGAAAGTGGGAAAATATTCACTGCTCTACCAAACAGAACAAGTACCTGAAAAACAGAGATAAAAGCAAAAGACCATTTGATGTGTTACATTCACACAGGCCCCAACTGCAAGGTGAATACACTCTTTTCACTCACAAGTCTTGCAAGTAAGTGTGCTGCTAAACTAACATAAAGAAATCTCGCAGCATAGGTCAATGTGGAATTTAACTTTTTAAACATTTTGTCTGCTTAACTGAACCTAAACCAAACTTGTCACTGACAGAGACCAGACACTACTTTACTTATAATAAATAAATGTAACCCAAGAGGCATTCCAGGGAGACCAAGAATTACTTTGGGTAAAAGTTCTCCCCAGTTCAGCTCCTTTAGTAATTCCCTTGATGCAGCAGCTAAGAGGCAGTAAGACTTTTCTATTGTCTCCCAATGGACCAGCTCCTCAGAGAAAAAGGCCAGAAACCAAACAAAGAGCATATAATCCGGTTCCTCAACACCTCCCTGGGTATGGTCATAAAATATACCACACGCTGAAGCAACATTGGGGGGGNCCACACGGAGAAAAAATTTGGGGGGGGGGGGGAGGGCGGGGAAAGCACTGTTGATTTAATGGCAGACAATTAACAAATGCAGTGAAAACTTTTACTCAGAAATGCACACGTTTTCAGAATGGCATTGCTTTTAAGCTCTACCACAAACAGACCTTGACAAGGTAAATATCCTAGAATTAGTCAGCAGGATCCTTGAAGGGCTGTGCTGTTTTCCTTTATGAATCACCCCAAAATTACACAATTTGCATTATGCCTGTGAAGGCAATGCTACATAGAAGGAAGTGTCACACCTTAGATATATATTAGATAAGGAATTTGGGTGTAACGCAGCGAGAGCAGTTCCCCATGCTGATATCACTATCTCTAAATTGTAGATAACAATTCTTCCCTTGAACTATGGACTACAATGTGCTAGTATACGTTGCTGTATGCAAATGGAAATGGATTCACATTTCCCTCTTTTGACTCTGCAAAGGAGAACATGTCTGTATGTCTAGACACAGAACATATCTATTTCACATCTGTATTAAACAATTATAATAGCAATAGATGTAGGTAACCCTGTGTGAAACATAATTCAAACTGCCACTACATATAGCTACACTGAAAATAGCGAATGAAAGACAAAGAATTAAGAATGGAGTCAAGGAATGAATACACATTGGAGAAGGTTTGACTAAGGATCCCACTGAAGAAGGTGAGCTCAGAGTGAAGAAGTGAGGTATAGACTAGACTTGTTTATGTAAACAAACTACAACGCTATACGAGAGGAAGACTTAAAAGCTGTAGTCCTGGAAAGATGAAACGGAGGAGATTTTTGATACCAGTTTGCACTGAAGTTTCTATGAACTGCCCATTCACACAAATCATTCATATGAAGCTAAAGATATGTAAAAACTCAGGATTGTTTTCTGGTAAAATATCTTCTGGAATAAAGTGGCATGTATAATAGTCTCACTAGCTTTTGAGATCTCTTTTACTTTAATAAATCTAATAGGGTCAAACCAAGCAAGGTTCTTTTTCTTGTTTTTAATAATCTTATACAGAAGGGCTTCAAAATAACAGCAAACTAGAATTCCTTACAGAAGACTGACGTATTTGTACACCAACATGCTGAGAACAAGAATAATAATTTCATGCTATTAGTGAGAGTTAACCTTGTGCAATACATAAAAATATTTCCATAAAAACCTATAAAACATAACAACTATTCTAAAATACTTTCACTGTAAGGTGTTTCCCCCCTCCCCAATACCAAAACCACATCTAAACAAGTATGGAAAAAAGTAAATACCTACTATGCACCAGATGACAAAGGACATTTCAAACTTGTGAGGAAAACTAAAAATTGACAGGCCAAGAAATGCAAACACACATGTTTCTGAAAGAGAGAAATCGCATCTTAAATAATAATAAAAAAATATAAAACCTTTTGTACTCCTATTATAAGTTACTACGTACAGTACATAAAATAGTATTTCCTGACTTTTGAATGCACAAAATAGGCACATATGCCTTTATGCAAAAGGCTAGATTCTTCCACTCTCGCTGTCAGAGGACAGCACCTTAGTCTGTGTGTAGGCTTTTTTCAGTTGTAAATTACTAATGAGCATGAACAAAGCTAGCGAACCCTTGTTCTAAAGACTGCGGAATTTTCTACTTGAGTAACATAGGACAAGCTACAGGAGCGACTGCTAATGACTTCTGCAGCTTTGAATCAGATTCTATATAAAACTGAAATGTCAGGCACAATCTCATATATTGCAAGTTGAACACTATTATAAAGTATTAATTAAATTCTTATAAATGGCAGCAGTTCATGACTTTCTTTGTAATAAAATACTGCACTGTATGATCTAACGACCCTTGTATATTCTAATAATCTCTAGGAATGATGTTTGCAAATCTGAAATAGTACCATCACTGCACAATGGCCACAGTAATCCAAATGTTTTATTTCCACAGCACCAACCCATTACTATCGGAGACTCGTAGAGCCAAGATGTTCGCCAGTTTGTTGCTATCCTAACAAGGTAGGTTCTTTTATCATAAAGGCAGTTAAAACCAGGATGGTTTTGGACAGACAGTAGCAATGCCTGAGTTACTGCAGCATACGACGCTGTTTGGTCATGCTTTAGGTACTGGCTACTTACATTTGCATGTTCAAAACCTGCTGCAAACGTGTAAGAAATTGCACAGTATCTTAAATAACTCCTTTACAGTGACTTGAACAAATACGTGCTGCTTTAGCATTTGTAACAGATTAAGACCAAACCCTGATGAGCTACTGGTGCTCCGGTAATGAGTGGTTAAGTTTAGTTTGCAGCAAGGCCACTCCCTGATCATGTTCCAAATGCATCTTCCTGCATTCCTTCCCCTAAAAAACAGGGATATATTTGTAATACGGAAGCAAGTAATTTCTTTGAAAGTTTGGCCTGTAAAAGGAAATGGAGAGACTATGGGACTCTGAGCTGCTTGTATCACTACTTCCAACAGCTTCTCAACTTGTGAAGCTATTGTTTTTGCAAGTAGCTTTTTACATCCAAAACCATTTTAAAATATACTGTTAAAAATCCATCTCCTAAAATTAAAAATAGACCAGAGAAATATAGGAGTCAGAGATCTCTATTCTGTTATCAATCTTGTGGCAAATCTTAGCAGGAGCCTGCAGGATAGGAGAGAGAGATTTCCTGTATGTTTTATCAAGTATGGCAGGAAAGGTGACTTTTGACTGCCTTCCAGCCTCCACTATTAGGAATTCTCTTAAAGACATGTCCGCTGACATACAAACGGCTAGAAGAAAATTCACACCTCTGCTGCTCCCCTCGGAGTCACCATTTCAGGCACATAAAATTTTAAACTATTAATATTAGATATTAATAATAGGTAGCACCTACCACACATGAAAGCAACCGTTCTCAGTGTCTGCTGCATTAAAATCTGTGTAACCGGGGACAAGTTATGGTGTGTATAGTGAGACATCACGATGCCAGAGAAGAGGATTGCCATGATACCTGTAGATAAAAATGTGGCAGTCAACAGAATAGCTTGCATTCTGCAAATATTTGTGTTTATAGCCCTTACTAATGCAAAAGCTTATGAAGTAGTAAGTGGGGTTTCCATTACCATTGTTATTCATACTGGTCTCATTCCACTGGTCATATTAAATACTAGGAGGTCCAGTATAGGTCACTTGCAAGCTAGAATAAATCCCTGTTATGTGACATTTTCCCATAAAAGTGAGGGAAATAAAAAGCCAATTCTTGAGTGTTTTTCCTGCTTTTCACTCTCCTAACAGGTAGAGAGGTGAGATCAGAAGAAGAATAAAAACAATTTGAGAATAGCTGGGCTAGAGAATTGTATGATTCAGTTCTCCCAGAAAGTGTGTCATTCTTTCCTACCTGCTGATCAGCCAGGCCCAGTCACTCCACCAGAAGTAGAATGGGACCAACAGGGCATGGGTGCGAATCCACTGCAGTATGGTGCACCACATCTAATACCATAAAAAATTAAGAACAAATAGTACACACAGGTGTACCCCCAATTTTCTATCAGTCTGAGAATCAGAAAAGCTATTGAGACTTGAGAATTCAGGGCAAAAATTACCTTTGTATGAATCATAAAATCATTTCGGTTGGAGAAGACCTTTAAGATC
>VZTL01036490.1:275-26492 GCA_013400535.1 Scopus umbretta
ATCTTATACACTTGCAAATTATATACTGAGGTAAAATAATATCCTGTCAAACCTTTCTTCTATTATTCATCTTAATCAAAGTTTTCTGACCTCTGAATTCTAATACAATATATCTCATGTAAAGTAGCTGAGCGTATTAATCCTAAAACAGTAAATAGAATTTTTTATACAGTTCATAGTACTGGTGTCTAAGGATATGAAATACATCCTGAGAATATAAAACCCAAGAAATACAGTTTTGCAGAAGTTCATATAAATATAATATATTCATAACAAGTTCCTTAATGTAGAACACCAGACCTAACCTCTTGATAACAGGTTAAATTATTAAAAAATTGTGAACATGTTTGAAGTGACTGGAGAGTCTATACTCGTTCAGTGCTGAGCAATACTGTTGATCCTGTGTGAGGAGCACTAACATCAGATTTACCATTGCCTCATTCTTATTGAAACTAGTGATACTTCTGTTTTAGTTTACACATTTGAATGTTTCTATAATGCATATGTATTTTAAGTAAAAGATAAGACTGAAAGCATAGGTTTATTTTCAGTTAGTAATTTATAAGCAGCACTTAAGTTATCTATGGAATTTAACTAATTTTAAAAGCCTTCCTAATGTCATTTTTTAATTTGAAGGAAATAAAGTACTGTTCCCTTTAACATGTGAGTAGATGGGGTTAGATTAAAGATACTCATACTAAATAAATTTTTAATTAGCTAGGTCCACAGGTCCTTCAGTGGGACTGAGGCACCTCAGTGACTAATACCCTTTTGAGGTTTGCACTTAGAAGCCTTTGAAAGTTCTTCCCAGTGTAAAACCATTATTTTCTTTTGGAAGAACTCACATAAATCATTATGAGCTAAATTTACAGTGCTGCTCCTGTTGCGACGTTAGAAGATATTTTGCCTGGTAGTAGTGTGACATCCCCTGAAAGGGGAGGCATGTAGCAGTGATCTTTAGCACAGCAGACCAGTGGCTATCAGCACAAGGGCACAGGAGGGCTATTGTTCCATGTTTCTTTATCATTCCTGGTTTGTGTGTTGCTCTTGAGTAGAGAAGTTGGCAGCAATCCATATACTCCCTTGAGTGCTGGGTAGAACTGTTGCAATTCTGCACTGCATTTGCAGAGGCCTTGGAAAAATAGGAGACTCCTTTCCCTTTCCCACTTGCAGTTGCTTGAGAATTGGCTGGATTCCAGATACACAAAATTAGTAGTGGTTATTGTTGAACTAATGAAGTTTGACCAGACATCATATAACACTTCGTATGTGTTTGTGGTTTGGTATAATGTTTGAAATCATCTTGACTGCAATGCAACAAAAATGCTAAGTAATTTTCCTCAGATTCAGAATAAATATTTTCTTTAGCAAAGTGATCATTAAAGACCAGGGATAAGATGAATTGGGCCTGAAGAAGTAGTACCTGATTGCGAACCAAAAGTGCTACACCACTGCACACTATAAAAGGGGTCGGGTAGGACCGCTGCCAACACCACACCATTGGTAAGCCTTTTGATGAATTAGAACTTGCTGCAGAGTTTTTAGAACTGGATTCTGTAATTTTTAGTCCATAAGGAAATAGAACATATTAATGCAGCAAATCTGAACAGATTAGAGAATTTCTTTGTCCAGAAAGGAGCTTCTGTAGTGGTTCCTGTGCCCAAATCTGTGGGTCCTCCAATACCTTTATGTCTTGTTATGTGTAGGTCCTTTCCGGGTATTTAAAAACAATTAAATGCAGTGAACTGTATTTATAGCAGAGTCTGTTAACTTTCCAAATACAGATATATCCACTGAACATAGAACAAAACTAATTTTTTCTTAGCACGTCTGATTAGTTCTGTCTCGGATTTGCTCTGCTTTTGACTTTTGCTTTATGCTCCATGAAGGAGACAGTCTGGCTCCTTTTCATAACTTCTACTTTGTTTTTAAATGATTCAGTTTCAAGTGTAGCAGAGTTATTGATGAAAGTATAAAAAGATATTAATTGACTCAATTTCAGCATTGTCCAAAATTATTGTTCAGTGAGTGAAAGTAAAAGAGGAATTCTTTTTCTGACCCTGGAAGCATGATAGCATTAGGGCATGTTACCTTTTCCTCTAGATACACTCACGCATTTTACTGCATTTCAAATTCTGATGTGACTTTGTAGATACATGTGTTTATTTCATCAAATAAGCATGTTTGATGGGTACGTGTAGTGTAATGGAAGTGGTCACAGAACTAATAACTGAGGAAGCCATACACAACTCTGACAGACTTCTGCAAACACCGGTACTTCTCCCACTCTATATATTCCGCATATGATACTTATGCAAAATGGATTGTTTAAAAAAAATCAGAACATTATTTGTTGTCCATTATTACTCTGTAATGCCTCAGATGCCTTAGTTTTTAAACATACAACTGCATACATCTCAGAAGGACACGTAAAAATCGTTGTGTAGTTGTGTAACATGTTTATAATACTGCATTTCACAGACTAAAGGCTGAATTTATGACCATTTTTAATATTGAAAGTAGGTATTGTATAACTTGGGCCAAGGCTGGGATATTCCTCTTAAGGATAAAAATTTTACCTTGAAAGCTTGGTCATAAGAATCCAAACCTGTCATTTTATAAGCAGTAAATATTGTCCATATCTGCATTTTTAGTTGGAAGTGTGGTGAGTTTTTTTCATTTATTTTGATTGCATGTTTGAGGGTTGTTGTTCCAGGCTGGAAAAAAAAAGAAGAAAACCTCTGTTAGCGTGACTGTTTTCCCTAAAAGAGTCTATTTGCAGGACCTGCACAGATGATTAGAATATCAGACACCATCCCTACAAGCAGCGGGTAGACTTCAGATAAGATAGCTAAGGATGAATGAGAAATGCTCCATGGAAATACCATGCACGTTATAGGATGTGTGTATAGACTCTGTAATTTTCTTGTTGGCAGAGATACAACTCCAGCTATAATATGTACTAGATATTTTGTCTATCCCATTGTAGTACTACATGCCACGGTCTGATATGGCAATCCAGTAAATATTTGAAAGGAAAGGTGTTATAGCTCAGAGATGACAAGACACCTCATTTAAAACTATAGGTAGAACAGGCAAGGAAAATTGTATCTAACCTTAGCGGTTCTTCCCAACTTTTATTTTGGGTTCATCAGATTTTTCCTTAAAAGACACATCCAAATTACATATTCATTATATCTTAGCTTTTCACAGTGGGTACCTGTAGAGTAAGTGGTAAAAGTCTCCCACAGCATGTTCATTTTTAATGAGAACAGAGCACTTACATTGTGTATCACTATCAAACCACTTGTCATTCTGTAATAGGACAACTACCAACTGAGCCATTCTCACAGAATGCCTATTTCCTTTGGGCTAAGAGGTAAGCTGTGCAAATCACTCATCAGGTCGTGGTTATGTACAAATTGCAGGTCTAGAAAATATCCATACCATCAAGCTGGTGTTCACTTTTCCTATTACTTAGTGTTGTCTAAATAGAAATTAATGTTCTCATATCAGTTTTCAGACACGAATCACTTTGGTTTCTCTTACACATATGGATTGTGACTGAGTACTTATTATGATTGATAATAGCTCATGCTTTAATTGTACAATTAGGGCCAGCCTTTCACTGGTGTAAATCGGTATAGTTCTCTTGAGATAGTAAAGCAAGTTAGAAAATCTGAATTTAAATTGTTTTGTAAGACTGTAGAGCCACAAAGGGATGAGGCACAGCTGCATAGTACCGCAGCACCTAACTTGTAACCTGCTGACACCTAAATCTATGTTACTAAAATTCAAACGCTGCCTGCACAGTGTATATCAGAGTTAGGTGTCTCAGAAAAGGGGTTAGAAAAAGCAGCAAGCTGAGCAGGGAACCTCTGAGTTAGCCAGTAGGAAATGCTGAACACAGAAACACATCTTAAATTACATATCTCTGTGAGATTTACTCACCTTACTCAGCACTACTGGGAGGCATTACCATCCTCTTAGGATTTCAGTCCTGAGTCATTTCCTCACCTAAGTATTTCTTCAGTATACTAAATGAATGAATAAATAAGTAAAATAAAAGGACTTCATACTTTCTTTCTGGGGATTACCCTCATGCCTTTCCATCTTTAGTCAATCGCCTAATGTTTGGTTTGTTCAGGGATTCAAACCTATGTTCCCATTTTCCAGGAGAATGGCCTAATGATCAGGCAGTAGATGTGCCTGGCAGGGGGCTGAATTCTGTGTTTGCTACCACTCCTGATGAAGCTGTTGCATTCCATATAATGGAATTACGTTGTGCTGGTCAAGAGAAAACTGCAGGGGATTCAGTAGGGGTATGGAAGACCTGCAATCTGAGAAGACCTTTCAGTCATCTGCATGAACTAGAGTTTCATTACTGTAAGTTTAAATACCTATGATTAATTACTGTATGAATAAATAGTAGTGGCAACACCAGTATTTTTCAATCTGCTTTTACTCTTTATATAATAAAATCAGTATAATATCTAGAGAAGAAGAAAAATCTCCTGTAATTTTCTAAATCCATTTTATATTCCCTTCAGTCTTTTTTAATCAGAGCAGTGCAAGTCCTTGTACTGTAGGCTTTGGACAAAACCCCCTTGTCACTTGCATCTCAAGCATGCAGAATTGTTCTGTACATCTTCTTTTCTAATCTGTTCTGCAGCAGCAGTAATTAAAACATCTTCATTCATCTCCTTAGCCCCACTTTGATTTACTATGGAAAGAAGTTTACAAAATAACCACAGGAAAGCAGTTTTCTGCTGAAGACAATGGAATGGGAGTCAATAGATCTGTCACAAAAATCTTATGTAAAGGGATACTGAACATTCTTTTCCTTGGTATCCCAACTGCAAAATTGGATGCTTTATGAAAAGCTGTGACAACAAATGCTTAGACATTTAAGGATCTGCTGTCATCTTGGGAGGTCACAATGTCTAGGCAACCTATGCAAACAGATTGTCCTGGTTTTGGCTGGGATAGAGTTAATTTCTTTTTCTTTCAAGTAGCTGGTATAGTTCTGTGTTTTAGATTTAGTGTGAGAACAACGCTGATAACACACTGATGTTTTAGTTGTTGCTAAGTAGTGCTTACACTACTCAAGGACTTTTCAGCTTCTCAGGCCCTACCAGCAAGAAGCTGGGAGGAGACACAGGCAGAACAGTTAACCCAAACTGGCCAAAGGGCTATTCCATACCATAGGACATCATGCTCAGTATAGAAACAGGGGATTTGGCTGGGGGGGTATACCGCTGCTCGGGATCTGGCTGGGCATCAGTCAGCATGTGGTGAGCAATTGCTTTGTGCATTACTTATTTTGTATATTCTGTTATCTTCATGATCATCATGATCATCATCATCCCTTCCTTTTTTGTCCTATTAAACTGTCTTTATCTCAACCCATGAGTTTTACTTTTTTTTTTTTTCTTTTCTTTCCATTTCTCTCCTCCATTCCACTGGGGATGGGGAGAGTGAGCAAGTGGCTGTGTGGTGTTTAGCTGCCTGCTGGGTTAAACCATAACACAGATGTTATAAAGACAGCCAAAAAAAAAAAAGTCATCGATTTATACAAAAGACTCTTTCTTATATGCTTTCTAATACATATTCCATTATCAATATCATGCTTCCAGAGTTCAGAAATAAAAAAAGATTTTGAAAATTAATATTATGAAGATAATAAAAATTATCATACAAGAGTTCAGCCTCAATTTACATAATAAACAATGACTTTTTGTCATGTGAGCTGTGCTGCATTATTCTGTCACCTGGCTGGTGGTCATGGTTGTGCCAAGGACACTTGTTTTGGCTGAGCTGGTATTTTCCTACTGCTTCCTTAGATGAGGAGAACTTATAGCTGATGCTTTGCTGTGGCAGTTTTATTTGGAGGACCCACGATTTGCTCATTATGATTGAAGACATCATAAAAGCAAGCCTAAAACTAGAATGAATTTGCTACCTTGTTTTGCTTTGTTTTTCTTTTTAATGTTGGTCAAAATGTAATTTTGCAGACACAGTTTTTATGACAGTTATAATTTCCAAGGGAAGGTATTTTCAACCATTTAGAAGTGAGTAGACCAAACTAAATTATTACCATTTTCTGAGTCATTACATTCTCACTTATCAAATGGTGCATAATACACTAATGCAGGGATCTTGAGGCTCCTTAGCCAGGCACAATTCCATTAAATTTAGTGGAAGTTTTTCTGTGTAAGAAGTGAGCAAATTTTTTAAGATATGAACTTAAATACAAAACCATTTGATGGACCTTGAACCACTGCTCACTCAATAAAATTATAACAAGGGTGTTCAAAAGTTCTATTTTGTGAAACTTTTTTTTTTTCTTTGAGGATATAGGAGTTTCAGCAATTGCCTATGCTGTTTAATTTTAAGGCAGTGGGTTTTTTTAACATGGTATCTGTTATAGCTGTGTATCAGAATGTGATTTTTTAAGTCAAAATATTCTTAGTGTTGCTCAATGTGTTACTGATTTAGTGACATACTTTTTGTTTGCGTGGCTTATTCCTACCATGATGTTTGAGCAATGTAATCGCTCAAATAGCAGGATAGTAAAAAGATGATCCTTGAGCCAGCTAGACCTAATCTCAGTAAAGCAAATGAAACAAATGATAGAGGAAAATATGGTAATTGATAAGTTGGCACATATTTTCCCCATCAAATTCACTTAAAGAGATTTCTAGCAGATCATACCTACTACTATTTTTAATCAATTTAATTATACACAATGAATTTATTACGTATACCAAAAATGCACTAATATTTAATACATCAGTGTAGTATAAGAAATAAGATATTGTATTCATTTAAGAGAAGTATCAGTTTTGCATCAGTTTTACAGGTTAAGAAGCAGTTACTGACTGCAACTAATTTTAAATCTATTATTGAGAGTTCAGCTACAAATTATGACTTTTCAAAAGGTCAGTAAACATTTTGACTTGTTAAGAAATATCTTTACTTATAAAGAGTGTTCTAGCATAAATTACAGTAACAATGAAATTTCAGCCAGCAAATGCAATGACATTTATAGACTTCTCAAAGTAAGAATAGTTTTTTTGTCATCTTTTTAGTTTAGAGAACATTTTTTGTTTTGAAAATGCAATCCTAGTGCTTTAGCTTCATGAAACAGCCCTAGTTCTGTGTTCTGACAAAACAACAGCTGTCTTAAAACATGAAAATAATTTCTTTCAAATAGCTTATTTCTTTTTTGTCCTTGTTGGTGAGTAGTCTTGGGAAAAAAAGGTCTACTAGGGTTACTGTCTCAAAGTATGGAAGATTCCTTTCAAAAAAAGTAATACAACTCTTGAATTACATTTCTCTTTGAGTAGAGAAACTTCATTATGAAAGTGGTAGTCAGGTCAAACTGCTTCTGTCATCCTGTCAGTCATTAGGATAGATTGTGCTTTCAAAACCAGCTAAACAAAATCAGCTACTGAATCCTTAGGTAGGAGCAGACTATGGGAAATCAGTGAAAATAATGAAAATTATTTTATTCTACCAAGTTATCAGAAAGATAACAATAGGTGTTAGATTATATTTATTTGTTTGATATATGACTTCTATTTATTTTTGTTTTCTTGATGCATAAACTAGCTGGAGATTGATTCTATGTCCTGAATGCCTCATCTTCATTTGTTTTGGTTTATAGCAACTTCATAAATACAGAGAGTTTGTAAAACATGTGCTTAAAAAGTGCTTCTTTTAATGAGTTTCTGATGGCTTGCACCCTCTTCTGGTTTTTATGGTATTCCTAGCTCAGGATTTAACTTGTAGAACAGATGGAATTTGCAACAACAGCAACATTTGGAAAGTGTATTTCAATTTAATTTTGCTAGTCCCAGAAGTAAATTTTATTCCTATATATTTGTAAATTGGATTGTTTCCCCATTGCTTACCAAAGAAACTCAGATGTTACTTTTTTTTTAATCTGCCCTTTCTTTAAAGAAATACAATATTGATAATTCACTTAGGACTTTTTTCCAGAAATCACGGTGTAACTGGCTACGGACTGTACTGAGAGGAAGTGAGTGTCCAGTGAGATTCTTACTTATATCTGGCTTCACTGAAACTCCAACAGCATACATCGTAGACCCCATATTAAGCTTTCTGTACAATACTTAGTTGTTTGCAGGGTTTGAAAACCTCTCGTGTCTTACCTTCCTTTTCTGGTGCAGGTAGGCACTCTGAGCCAATACCAGGTTAAGACTGTTTCTGAGAAAAGTTAAGCAGGGCTTCTGCAGCATCCTGCCTCCTGCCAGAACTGTAGCAAAAGCAACCTTCATGCATGATTTGTGGAGTTATGGCTTACCGGTTATAGGACGACCATTCCTGCAGTGAGGACTGGGAGGAGAGAGCAGCTGTTGAAAATCAGGCAGCTGCCTGCATAGCGTTAAACCCCCAGCTGGAAGTTGCACTGGAGTTATTCCTGCTTTAGAAAAAAAGGGCAAATGGCAAATGTTCTGCTTGGTCTTAGTCACGACAAGCAGGCTGAAATTTGTGATACTTATTTTTTATTAAAACACAGTTTTTACTTCTAACTATCTATTGAAATTATGGCTTAAGATACCTGCAAAAAAAATATGGCAGAAATTCTCCCTCTCCTCCTATAACTCTTAGCTCATGTTTCCAGATCTTCTCTAGACTTAGGTGTGGTGGCTTGACGCCAAGTGGCCACCAGAGACACTCCATCGCTCCCCTTCTCAACTAGATGGGGGAGAGAAAATATAATAAAAAGCTCATGGGTTGAGATAAGGACAGGGAGATCACTCAGCAATTACTGTCACAGGCAAAACAGACTTGACTTGGGGAAAATCAGTTTAATTTATTACCAGTCATATCAGGGTAGGATAATGAGAAACAAAATCTAAATCTTAAAACACCTTCCTCCCATCCCTCCCTTCTTCCTGGGCTCAACTTCACTCCTGATTTTCTCTACCTCTTCCCCCTCACTGAGCAGCACAGGGGGACGGGGAATGGGGGGTGCAGTCAGGTCATTAGACATCCTTTCTGCTGCTCCTTCTTCCTCAGGGGAGGACTCCTCCGCANCCCCCAGTTTATATACTGAGCTTGACATCAGGTGGTATGGAATAGCCCTGATGGCTAATTGGGATCAGCTGTCCTGCCTGCATTCCCTCCCAGATTCTTGTGCACCTGGCAGAGCATGGGAAGCTGAAAAGTATAAACAACTGAAACCAGGACACTCTCACATATTCTCACTCCTCACTCCAGCTGCAGTTTTGTGTCCTGTTGTTTTTTTTCCCCTTCTTAAATATGTTACCACAGAGACGCTACCACTGTTACTGATGGGCTCAGTAGCCACTTGGCCAGTGGCAGGTCTGTCTTGGAGCTGGCTGGCATTGGCTCTATCCAACATAGGGGAAGCTTTTAGCAGCTTCTCACAGAAGCCACCCCTGTAGCCCCGCCATTACCACAACCTTGCCACGCGAACCAAATACCCTAGGCGTGGGCTGAATTACTTACCTAGAACAGAAGAGCCCCAGTCAGGTTCCTGATGCTACTTTCTGTTTGTGTAGTTGAAGTGAGTGCTATAATAATCTTTTTCCTTTTGCTGTTATTTATTACAGGATGGAAATAATAAATAAGCTGTGCCCAGGCTGTAAGCAAGGGTCGGCTCTTTAGCCCTGGAGAATGCCATAAGCTGGAGCAGGGTGGCAGAGTACTCCAGGGTGTTCCTCAGGATGTGGGGAGGGAGGAAAGTGACTTGGAGTGCAAACGCAATGGAAGTTTAGGACACTCTGGGATACTATGATAAAAATGGAGGTGCCTTGCTGAGGTTTGGTCTGTCCATGCCGCTGCTGTCCCCCACTGATGCACCTGCAAGTGGTATTAGCTGCAGCCATGATACCACTGTTCAAGTCCCTGACAGCCGGTGGCTACAATGTCCTGATTTCTGCCACTCTGAAATGTCTCAGAGCTGTATGGCATGTTTATGCAAGAAAAACAAAACAAAACAAAACCCTGAGCAGCAGAATACTGCTTGTGTTTGCATTTCTCTTTCTGAAGCACCATTCTGACCACTGCTGATGTCACTGCAGCAACAGTAACAGTTTCCATAGCAGTTAACGCTGCAGTTAATACTGTTAAACATCTGATACAAAGGGAGAGACTTTAAAAAGGCTGTAATACTTCTGCAGAAATCCGGTTCCGTATATTTGAAGGTTTTGTTTGTTTGTTTGTTTGTTTCCTCAGAAAACCATTAAGGAGGTGATTTGATGCTTTGGTTCCTGCATAGCTGTATCATTCAGAACTGGTGTATGCTAAGACCCCATTGAAATTTGCATTAATTACTTAAATACTTTTAAACTCAAAATCTTGTCTTGGGCAGAAAGAAATACATCATATATATGTGGAGACAGGGATTTATTGTTAGTCTAACTGAAAACTGAACAATCACGTTGAAATACACTGAATGGTTGTTTTATCCAACTATAATAGTGCAAGTGCTTTTAGTACCCAAGTATACAGTACAGCTTCATTAGGAATAATACCCTCAAAGTTATATGCAGTCAGATTTATGAATATCTACCCTTTCTCTATGCTGCTATGCTGATTCTTCTAAAGTCCCCCTGGGTGCCAAGATTGGGAGCACCAGTGCTGCTGGAGAGGGATGCTGGGGCATCTCAGGGAGCTGGGTCTTCCCCAGGAGGAGCTCAGCAGCCCCCTCCTTTCCAATCTTGCATCCACCTGCAGCTATTTTTGTTTCCCTGTCACAGCCTGCATACACAAAGGGCAATTGTTTGTCAAGCAGTGACTGCCAGGAGAGCGAGGATACCACTGTCTTCTTAAGACCTCCAGGAACTGCTGTGATAGAAAGAAGATATAATTATATATGGGTAGTCTGATAGAATTGACAGCTTTTGCTCAAGTGAGGACTACTGCTGGACACCTGTAAATCAAAAACATGGGTTATTGGCAGCAAAGTAGAAAAATGACTATAGCAACCCTTTGCAGTTTGACATTCATTTTTGCTGATTCAGCCCATTCTGATCCTATTATTCTGGACAATTTAGGCTTGGATTTGTTGCATATGGATATATCTGATCCATTGTATTGCTTCTACTTGCTAAGAAAATCAAAGGTGTTCACATCATCTACTCTTTTAGAAGTCTGGTTTAGGTGTTCTGAATCGCTGTTCTATGGGCACTGCTGTCTTGCTGTATGAGGGTGCAGGGAATTTAAATTCCTCGTTTCTTAATACAGTCTGCAGTGAGCCACATGAATGCCCCTTCTCTCTTCACCTATGAGTGATTCATGCAGTTTGACAGAAATTGCTGAGTTAATGTTGCTAACACTTTATCAATTTTGTCAAAGAAGTTTTCCATAATTCATACCTTATACAACCATCCTGTACAATTTTAAACCATGATATTGCAGTCTGAAACAGCATGAGGGCCTATGCATTTTTGCAGAGGTTCAGAGTCTTCAGAATAAATTGGAAAGTGTATAAATCAATAAAAGTCCATCTTCATAGATCCAATTGGAAAACTGGAAAGAAATGACTTAAGTATTGATTACTTTTAATTCCTTATGAACCTGTAACTGAGCAATGGTATTAGCAACCTGGAACAGAATATGGGTGTTTAGAATGTCTCAGTATTTTGGATTCGAGCAAAATCAAAATTAAAGTAAGTTATTAGTGTGATGCAGGAACTAATATGTTGCTGTTGCCCTTTAGTTGGGGGAAGATACTGCAAAACAACCTTGAATAAAAAAGGATTCATTAGATAAAATGTGGAGAATTTGTTTCTTGGTGTTTCAGAATGAGAAGCTGTATGAAATTTTGTTTCAACAAGTAGCAGAAGGGGCCAGTAATTGCCCAAAATATTATTCTTAAATGAAATACTCTGTGAAAGGAAGGGGAAAAAGAAAATGAAAGTTAAGAGCAGAAGATTGCTTAAAAAAACAGCTGGACAGCATTTCTGACAACATGAAAAAGATAACACCTCTTGTAATGATGTCACCTTTGGGGAATCAACGCATCAGTATGCAATGTCTAACAAACTGTGGAGGAGACATTCATCCAAGAGAAATGTCATGACCAGCGGTGCTGCAGTTCTGACAGGCTGAGAAAAGCATTGTAAGTCAGACAGGAATGCTCACTATCATGAAGCAAGAACATTTTTCCTTTTTAGCATATCTACTTTATCCCTAATACTCAATATTAAAAATATTTAAATGTTTAGAACTTTATGCATTTTTACTTGTAATTGTTATTGCCAATTATGGTTGGAAGTAAAAATATGTTAATTACTGAGATTAAAATGTTGTGTCCTAGTAGGTTGCTCCTATTCATGAAAATTAAGTTTTGCTTTGGGCAGGCAGAAAAAAGGTGAGTCAGCATTTTTTAAAGTCAGACTGTGTGTCTTTACTGAAAGCCACTCCACAAAGTTTCTAATGTGAGCACTGGGTCTGCACAATGAGGTGGTTTTGCTGTAACAACTACATTCAGCCATTCACAAACCAAACTTTGACAGGTTTTTTTTCTCAAAAGAGTTTTGAAAAGATCAAAGCTTTTTGACCTTTTCAAAATGAAAAACCTCACTTTTTTCACCAGCAAAAGACATTTTGAAAAATAAGCTAATCCTAGTGAAACAATTGTCTTAAAGGTCATAACCAAATGACCTAGACCAAATTTAAAAAAATGCTTTGTGAAAATTTTAAATGTTTTCTCTTTTACATTCTGTTAAAAGACAGGAAAAATATTTGAGATTTTTGACATACTCATAGGATGACAAGACAATTCCTTTTCCAGCTGCACTGTAAGCTGTTAAAGATTCAGTTTTTAGAGATGTTAAGCGTTTATTGTTTTTCCACCCAAGGAGACTGATTATATCAAGTTTTTGAGGGACTTTTACAGCTGAGTTTTTAATATCTCCAGGCGTGTATCTCCACCACCTGTCTTGATAACTTGTTCCAGTGTGTGACCAACCAGGTGGTGAATTTGTACATAAAGTTGGAATATCTCATGTTTCCTATAAAGACAAGCTGAAAGAGTTGGGATTGTTCAGCCTGGAGAAGAGAAGGCTCTGGGGACACCTTATTGTGGCTTTTCAATATATTAAAGAGGCTTATAAGAAAGATGGAGAAAGACTTTTTAAAATGCCTGAAGTGGCAGGGCAAGGAACAATGGTTTTAAACTGAAAGAAGTTAGGTTTAAATTGGATAAAGGGAAGAAATTTTTGATGATGAAGGTGGTGAGATGCTGGTTGTGCAGAGAAATTGCGGATTTCTTGGGGATGGGTTGCGCAGAGAAATTGTGGATGCCCCATCCATGGAAGTGTTCAAGGTCAGGTTGGATGGGGCTTTTGAGCAACCTGATCTAGTGAAAGATGTCCCTGTCCATGGCAGGGAGGTTTGACCAGATGATCTTTAAAGGTCCTTTCCAACAAAAGCATTCTAGGATTCTATGATTCTATGTTGCAACCTGCGTCTGTTGTCTCCCGTAATACTGCTGTCCACCTCTAAGTCTGTCTCTGTCTTTGGTATTGCCTGTAAACTTTTCAAGAGTGAGCTCTGACCTACCATTTGGGTTCTTAAAAAAGATTTTAAATACTGTTGGCCCTACTGTCAATCTCAGGGATGCCTGAGAGCTAACCAGCTGGCAGCTGAACTTAGTGCCGCTAATTGCAATCCTATGAGGTCAACGTTCCAGCCAGTTTTCTACCCACATTTTTACCCACTTATCCAGCCCATATTTCAGTTATTTGGCTACAGGGATATTATGGGAGAGGGTGTCAGAGGGTTCCTTGTTAACATCAAGGCATGGGACATGCATTCTCCTTCCATCCATGTATCATGGACCACGTGATACAGTCTGTGTTCAAGAGCATGACAGACTATTATGTCTCTTACAGTAGTTTTGAATGCATAGTGCTGCACTGAAATAGTTTGGTGAAAGGCAATTAAAGTTTTTCTGTGTAAATCTTTGTAACTCATTTAAGCTCTCTAAAACATACATTTTTTAACACAATCCATTTAAGATGGGACCTCAGAGAACTAACCTCTCAATATTTAATTAAGCTGCTTCTGGGAAAAAGTGAGCATGGAAATTATAATGGAAGTTTGTAGATTTGTGAGATATGTATCAGTTTTATAACTGACTTTTTACAGAATGATAGCAAAATATATTTCTATGGCACTGATAACTATGATATTAACAGAATTGTAGCAAGAGTTTTAGTGTTCAGGGCACTTTAACTCCAAGCCTATTTGGCTTTTGTATTAGACCCCAGTAGTGGCAGCGTTCATTATGATCCCATTAAGTAATGCACTCAGACTCCATAAGGTATTGCTGAGAATACCATTTATTGGAGCTAACAGAAAATAAAAAAGATAGGTAATGTCATGGTTCTTCACTTGTGAGAACCCCAAGTTGTGCAGTGTCGTTGGATGGACCTCCAGTCTGGGCACAACATGCAGTGCAGATCTTGTCCATGGAGAGGTTCACCAGCATTGTAGCCTTTAGAATTCTTCTAGTATTTTCTTGAAGGAAAACTACTCTATTCATCATTTCTACCTTGAAAGAAATAGATGTTTGCATAAGAACATGCAGCTTCATTTTAAGGCAAGGATAAGGACACACAGGTGATGTAATCACCATTACCAAGTGTGAGCTGCCTGCAGCGTCCTCTGTTACAATTAGCCATCTAAGTTTATCCTGCAGCCAAGGGGTAAGTGCAACACAACACAGGCCTGAAAGCCATGCTGTGTATGCAGTGTAGAACAGGACAGCACAGGCCTGTGGCTACTCATGTTGCCTGTTACGTGGATCACTAACTCCTCAATGTACAATAGTCTTCTGGGTAGGATTACCACACCTCGCATGCTCCATTTCATGTTCTTTGGGCTACTTCCAGCAATTGCTGTGAAATAGGTGTCCTTCTTCCAACTGGAGACCAATAAGGAGAAGCACCAAATGCAGCTGAAGTACATAGATGATTTGTACTCTTCAGCCCTCTCCTTAGAGAATGTTCTCACGTCATCTTTGCTGTGTCTTGTCTTTATGTGAAATGCTAAATAGATATCTGTAGTCCATACCAAATGAATGCCACAACTGGTTTTGGCTCTCCACTGTTTGTAGAGAGGAGTGGATGCACAGCGGATGGCTTCTTTAAAGAATAAACAAAGTTGAAATGAGAAGAAAGGAACTGAAAAAGTTCTGTCATTTTCTAAGCTGTAACACCGGGGTAGTTACCAAGAATTCCAATAAACAGACACAGATGAAATTCAATAGAGTAGAAAAAGTGTGGGCTACATTTTTATTCTTCTTGCATTACTGTGAATCTACTCCTGTCAGATTAGTCACTGTAATTTACACACTACAGGGAATAGAAGAAGGAATAGTTGGAATCAGGTTTAGTTGGTAGCAGGTTTATTTGTCTATCTTCTCTTTGCTCCTTCCAATATACTTTTTACTTTCCCAGTAATTAACTTCCATGGGTATTTAATTTAATTCTCTTGGCATCAGCCTTTCTAGATTATTGTTCTTCCAATATTTATTCCCTGTATGATGGCAGTCCTGGCTTGTTCAATTATCCTTAAGGGTGTTTCAGTTTTTCTTACTTTTTTGTAGTGCTTTACAGCCAAGTACTGCAAGTTTGATTAAAGTGGTAGTTTGGTCTGACTCATTTATGGGCTTTATGTGACTTTTTCTCCAAGTGCTACAACTGAAAGCTTTTTGCGGAGGGCAGAAGTGGGGGCAGCTGTCTATTTATTTTGAAGTGTAAGGACTAAATTTAGTCTTTATGCATACAAACTTTAACTAAGACTGATGAGTAAAGACTGAAGTATTCGTATCCAAGTTAATGTGTATTTCATGTTCATGCCATCAGTACCTATTAAGAACAGTGAAATAAAGTGTGCTGCAAATGAAAACTTGTATAAAACATTTCATCTTCCATCCTTAAGGTTTTGATATCTTATGATGCCATAAATTCCTGTCAGAGGTACCTGATAGGGAGGATTCCAGGCCAGGATTAGGCTGGAGCAGTGGAAACTAGCTGCAGAAAGAACAGCAAGACAAAGGCTAGCATGAGATTCAGCAGATCACAGCCTCTCCTCAGGTCTTTTTGGTGACACCCTGATACCCTGATAATTGTTCATACTGGAGTCAAAGCTATCCCCTTCCATACAGCAGGCCTATGGATGGCAATCCCTCTCTGAAAAAAAGGTGAATTTTTAATGTATCTCTGCACTAGATCTTCTGAATCAAGAACATTGTGATCAAATAAAAAAGAAAGGCTTTAATTCTCTTGTTTAAATAACGTTAAATGAGGAACAATACTGAAGAAGGAACTGGAAATGCAGAAATGTCTGTGAGAAAACAAAGAGTTTTAGCTGTTCAGCTTAGTAATATGTATACTTCTAAAGCTTAAACTTATCCTCATCTCGGCATGTACCTTTGCTTTTATTTGTTCAAGTCTCATCTTTTATTAAGGACAATTTTTTTTTAATGTTTGTGAATTTCTGATTTTTGTCTTCTTTCTTAAAAGCCTGTCTACTGTGTAATAAATGCTGAGAATAGTCTCATTCTTAATACCTGAAAAATGCTACTTTGTTTGTGAAGGAACAAAATCACATCTGCATATTGAGTCCAGAGGCTTAAAATAATGACTTGGCATTTGGTTGATTGGTAGACAAATGTTGAATGACTGAATCATTGGCCCTTAAGTTAAATACAGAAGTACTGCAGATAGATGTAGCTTTTGCCAGTTATGACTTTTAGATACTCCTTGGGACTTCTGTGCCTCCAAATGCAATTGTCATCTGACCCAGAAATATCATGGCTGTTTATGTAATTAGGCAGTTCACTCATGATGGTACAACTGCCAGCAAATACAATAGCACACCGAATGATTTTGTTTAGTATGTAGTTTTAGCAAGGGATCATTTGAGTAGCAGACAAGAGTAGGGACATTTTTACTTATGCACAATTTTTTTCCATGGCAGATCCTCTTAAAAAACATGTATGAGCCAAGTGATATTTTGGACAGACCTCAAAGCAGAGCTTTTTGGAGAATAAAAGTTAAATGCCATGAAGTTTCTTGTGACTTTAGAGTTTGTTTGAAATCAGGAAGAAAAAGCACATTTTCTGTGAGAAAAATACTGAAAAAATCTTTTGTCAGTTTTAAATGTTTAGTTGTACTTTGGCCTGGATTAAAATGGGCAGAAGGTAATTAAAAAAAAAAAAATTAAAAGCTTTATTTAAAAAATTACTTCAAAAAGAATGTTTCAGAATTGTTCATTTGCCTCTCATTCTGAAAAACATTGCAGTGACATTACAAATCATGATTAGTGTGAAGAAATTACTTATTATCGACTGCAATGCTGACTTCTTATGAAGAAAGAAGACGTAAAGAAAATGTTATAAAAAGTTAAAAAAAAAATTGGCTTCTTTATTTACCCACAGTGGGAATATAATTAATATAAAGCAAAATATATAGAGGAGTGTATGAAATGATAAAGTTTAAGAAGTGTTTCCTCATCAAATAAAAAACAGTAGTCTTAAAATTGTATGTGAAAAGAAGCCACCAGTTTTTGCCAAATGAGATCTGAGCTAGATACAATCTGCAGCTGAAGCTGTATGTTCAAATCTAGATGATCTCCAGAGGTCCCTTCCAACCTACCGTTCTGTGATTCCATGATATGTCTTAAGGTAACGACTATGTCTTCTATCGCTTCCATTTTGCAGTGTGTATTGTTCATATTTTCATGTTGTTTTCCATACCTAAAATTATTTTTTTCAAAGAGAGTTATAAGNGGGATAGCAGTAGAGCCTAGACTTTCTCTCCAGCCTTGACTGGCTGTACAGGCTTCCCAAGGGCTATAATCAGTGTTTAGATTCATCACTCAAAAGTAGACACTTACATTTGCATATCCTAATTTGGAGATGAGCCCTACACAATGTGCTGAGAAATCCTGAATGCTTTTTTTCTTTTTTTAAACATTACAACATGTGTGACACCATTCACTGTTTCAATGTGAGACCCAACCTTTCTGTTCTCCCTTGTGATGGACTTAGGTCATGCATATTTTGCAGTCACTTCTAAAGGAAAAATTGCCTTCTGAAGTATATGAGGCAGGGATTTTTTTTTTTGCTATTCCAATTTTTAGAGGTATTTTAGCAATGGATATGGATCAATCTCTTCTTGTTGCG
Source organism: Scopus umbretta (assembly GCA_013400535.1). Lineage (NCBI taxonomy): Eukaryota > Metazoa > Chordata > Aves > Pelecaniformes > Scopidae > Scopus > Scopus umbretta. The sequence goes on from VZTL01036490.1 coordinate 18,472, forward strand.
TTTTATTAGTTTTTGCCAAGTCTGCTGTTGTGGTTTTCAGCTGTCTAAGGTTACTCAACCAGAAAGGCCCCTTACACAAAAGAATTATTTCCTAGGGCTATGAATAGCAGGACACAGACCTTGAACTGGACTCTGAATTCATAAGGAACTAGTACAAAGAGAATGCGAAAGTGACATGTCTGTGACAATCCGTTTTGCCAAGCAAAATGGATTGCAGTTAAACCATAATGTTTTGTACTAAATGGAGCCTTTTTAAGGAGCTTGTCTCCATTCTTGAGTATGAGGTGCAGGAATCAAATCTATAACCCAAGAATGAGTGGATCAGCCTGTGAGATATTATTTCTGGGTCAAGAGAATTGAGCAGATTTCTCTATAACATGTGCCTTTTTCTCTTCATTGTGTCATATTGTCGTCTCGTCTTTGGTATGCTCAGGTTTTTAAAGATGAAATGTGGTGGGGAAATGGAGTAGCTCTACATGTTTGGCATTTTAGCTTGTGTTATCTCATCATCTTTATTGGCTTCTGCACTTATCCCACTCATCCTAGCCATAAGATACACTGAACTAATTGCAAACTTGAACTATCACCAAGAAAAGAAGTAAGTTCTCCTTGTTAACATAAGAATTTGAGTGTCTGCTTCATAGAAGCTTATTGGGTTTGTGTTTAAATTTGACACATGCATTGTACTTAGCATTTTAAGATTTTTTTTTCATTTTTTATTAGGATAATATCTTTTATGTATGGAATTATTTATTTTTTGTTTATCTATAGTAACAGCATGGGTAATAACTAGGTTCAGTTTAATGGTATTCAGCCAAAATGTAACAGACTTAATCAGTAGGTAGTGAGCAGAAACTGTTTGAATTAATTACGATATAGGTATGTAACCCTGGTGATGCTGCCATTTTTGCTGCCTGAAGCATACTACCTGCATATTTTCTCCTGCTCTGTCTCAGAACTGGGAGGGAAAGGGGCATGCAGTGGATCTTCACGTGCTGATTTGATGATAATTAATCAAAATCTCATAAGAAACACAGCTTATGCTGACTAACATCGCGATGAGTAACAAGTGTCCCAAAATACTGCTAAAATTGCAAGATGTATTCTGTTAGTAGCATACAGTGAGATAATATCCAGAGAGGGAAATACTAAAATTTCTGAAATGGTCAAATTTCAACTGAGAATACTACAGACTTACTGCACCTGGAATTATGTTTGCCAAAGAGAAGAAAAATCTGAAGTAAGAAAATAGTGGTATATATCCTATCAAAGGAGTCCCTCTGAGCCTGACTGAAGAAACTGCATTTCAGTGACCCTCAGAATGCTGCCAAAGTCATCCAGTCATCCAGCCCTTCGCTACTGTGCTAGAGCCATTCATGCAAATTAAAGCCGCCTGCAGGCCTGCTGCAACTTGCAATATGCATATAGCTCTTCAAAGATTTGTGAATATGTGCAAGTAGATTATTTGGGTTAACTTGCCTTTCTAGTTCTTCTTTTATTTGTCAGTTTAAGATTCACGTTACCTCTACCCTTCATCTCATACCATACGTCCAATTTGCACATTCTACGAGAAAGAAAGACTTTTTTTGATGTGAAGTGAGATGTGGTCAAAGGGAAAAATTACACCAAGGGAGGAAGAAAGCCTAGAGAAAGCAGTAGGATGTGGCTGCCACAAAAACCTAGCATGTATTCTAGTTTGTTTGCTTGAATGGTTTCAGTGTTTGTTGTTGCTTTCATAATTTTGTTATCACTGCAAGCAGCAATGTAAGCAACATTTTGAATTTCACTTGTTATGAGCTATGTTATAATTGTGTTGTTGCTCATTTGTGGCTGCACAGTGACTGAAACAGATGTGGCTTTTTGGGGTGAGCATTGCTCAGGGGCTTATGGATTTTGTGATTGTTCAGGGGGCTGATGGATTCAAAGGGAATGGCTCAAGGATACAGCAAAAAACCTTAAGCAAGAGTGAGGGCAAAGAAAGAACAATATAGGTCTGAGTGCTGGGGCTATCTACTTAATATATACTCTTTAATCCTTAATCCGTATGTGTATTCATTTCCTCATGTTCCTGTAGAGCTTCACATGCAGCAGAAATCATAATAGTGCTGCGTTCCACAACAGAGCTGTCAGGCAGCCGAGCTCAGCTTTTTGTGCTGTTTCATGAAACTTTTGTGGGTAGCTGTCAATGTGTTAATGCAATCTTACCTTCCAGTGAGGGCATGGTAACCTTAAAGGCACTCTCTGCTTTTTTATAGGTGAGTGAGCTTTCATTTTTGGCTAAATAATACAGTTATGAAAACTTACAAAGCAAAAGTCACTCTCCTGTCATCATTCCTTTTTCCCTTTCTGAAAAGCTGGGACACTAAACAGTATGAAAGAAAATTAACACCAAAGAATGGCTAAAACCAGATACATCCAGTTAAGAAAACAGACTCTTGGATGGAGGTCAAGGTTAGACAACCTTAACTCTCTTGAGAGAGAAGAGGATTCATTTGTTTCTGACTGGACATCTGCTTTGGGCTTCCTCTGTAGCTCATCCATCTAGACTTAGTATCTCAGGGCATCATAAGATGGAGACACCTTCTGTTACCCATTTGGGACTGTTATAAAAGCACTACTTGAAGCCCTATTTCCTTCAGAGTCCTCTTCCTGCAGTGAGCTGCTTGTAACTGATGCAAAGACATTTCTGAAAACATTATAAGCTATTCTTGTGGTACTTTGCCCAAGTAATTTCCAGTGATTCTTGGCATTTTTTTATGTAAAGTGATCACTACTTATAAACATAGTGAAGAAAATGCCAGCATAACTTTGCAATCTGAGCATAGCTTCTTGTGGGTTTTGTCAGTGTTTTGGAAACAAGCTCTTTTGCCTTTGCCAGGCAAGAAAGCAGCCCCTGCAGCCTGGGAACATGTGCCTGGTTCCCTGCCTGCTCCCCTTTTTGGAACGTGAGGTTTCAGGTAGCCTCTTTTCCTCAGATTTTGCCAAAAATTAACTCGGTTTATCACTGCTTGTAATACAAACTGTAGCAGATAAGGAGAGTGGGAGAAAGAATATCCTTGTTTCTTGGCTGTATGCCTGTTTTCTTTTCAAGCTCGAGGAACATAAATCTCTAAACTTGTTGAGAATTTTATGTGTAGTTTTTAAAAGGAGAAAGTAGAGCTTAGGCAAAACTAGGTTTCCTGAAAAAAAAAATTTTGATTTTTTTGAATTTAAAAAATCATTAAAAAATACTTCAAGTCAGATGGAAGGCAAGTTAAATGTTTTGACTTTATAAACCAAACTGAAATGTTTTACTTTAGATCAGTTGGTCAGTTATTTATTTCTGTATGCACAAGCACTTCATGAGAGCTAGAGCTGCGGTGCCTTCCATCCCCGGACTTTATCTGTCAAATCCATTGTCGGTTTTGAGCTGGTTGAATGACCTCCATGCATTAGGGGCAGGATATGTCTGTGACGCAGCACAACTTTTGCACTTCTTTTTCAAATGCACTGAGATCAGAGGCATAAATGGTTCTCAGACTGCTTCTGTACCATTGTTAGTAACTCTCTGCTTCCCACTGTTTGTTGTAGGAAGTCTGAAGACCATCAGAGACATGAAAGTGATCTAAGTGGCTTGAGACTTTTGTCTGTTAGAGGGAACAAATGTGTAAAGAGCCATAGTAATTCACACTGATTTGAGCCTATACCAGTTGAAATGTAATATTTTAAATTGGAAAAAAAAAAAATCCTTTCAATCAAAAATGTCAAAGTGGGATATTTGTCATATCCATACTGTCATTATATTAAAAAGAAAAAAAGGTTTTAGATTAAGCAAAATCTTGAATTACCAGAATTTCCTACAGGATGGCAAGATACTCTTTATAGATTCCAATTGCATACTTCAGCTCAACTTGCTGATACTAAAGGAGTCTGATCTTGAGAATAATATCCAATTACTAAGAACGTAATTATTGTCACTGGTGTAGGCTTTTTTTGTCAGATGGTTTCATACATGACATTTGAAATTATTTCAGAAAGTACTTAAATCAGCTGTAGCTTACATTTGCTATTGTTGCATGATGTCAAAAATACTGCAAATTGAAACACACAAAATTACACATATCAAAAGTGGTTTTTAAATTAATTGTGTGATTTTTTTTTGATTTTTTTTTTTTGTGTGTGTGTGTGTTATTGATCTCCCTGTCTTGGGGGTTATCTTTAGTTGACCAAGGCAAGCCAGTATTTGCTCAGATCCCTACTCACACAAATGCAACAGGCTGAGTTTGAATAGCTGGTTTAAGTCCTCTACTGCATTACTGCTAGTCTGTACAAGTAATATAGGTGTTATGGAAGACCCTGTCTTCTCTTAAAAAAAAAAACAAAAAATGACTTGACTTTACATTTTCAGGTTCTTCTTAAGAGAGTCATACGCAGTAAGGTGCACACACCCTTCAGACTAATGTTTGCTTTTCTGTTTTTAGAGAAGAGTGACACTTTACATATTGCACTAGGGCAAGGTGAAGAGACATTCAGTTGTCCTGGCCTGGTAGGAAGTGTTAGGCTAATGAAGTCTGGCAACTTCACTTGTGCTTTGTTAATGTAAATCTAAAAGAGAGTTAATATAGATGGTCTGTTTAAAATAAATGTAATATCACATTGTTGTTTAAATGAAAATTTTGTACTTGTAGGCCATCAGTTTTATCTTTTAAAATTTAAGTCTGTCTTATACAGCAGGTAAGATGTACCTGCTTTGTAGACAAGTACATCATTCTTTCTGCTACTTCAACACCCCCTGTAATTTAGCACCCTCCCTAGACCTGTGCTTGCATCATCAGTGATGCTTTATTCACGAAATTTAATGGAGCTTTCATTAAGGTACAAAAAACTTTTAGATTTTTTTTTTCTTTGTACACTCATGCTGCCAGATCAAGCACAATACACCCACAGCTTTTCTACACAGGGAGGAGAATTTGGCTTATCATGAAAAGCAGAAAAAAACCACAGACAGCCAGAGCAGTGCAGTGAGGGGGAGTGCTGGAGCTGTCCGGAAGAAAACTCCGGCAAATAAGTGCTTCCCACGCTCAGTCTGCTGCACCCCTTCTGCTCACCCCACTGGGAAGAGGCATCGATGGGACAGCTATGGCCAGGAGGGGAAATGGTAATGGAGAAGAAAAAGTATCTTATTACAATATCATAAAAGAAGCAAAGATAACCAAAATGCTTTATGTTAAATATTAAATAATGTCCAAAATCAGATAATAGAAGGAAACAATGGACAGTACCTTTCTCCCAGTCTGTAGACAAGCATGCATTCCTGGTCTGATGATACTCTACTCATGCATTAGTCCACTTGTGCCAGAGTTATCTAACAGTGCTTTTCAACTGTTCCCATGTTGCCTAGGGCACTAAATGAGTCCTGCAGAAGTTTTCTTCGCTATTTCATTGAGCTTCCTTTGTTAGGGGAAACCGTCCATACTCCACAAGGCAAAATACAATCTTTCTACCCATTCAGGAAGAAAAAAAATGGAAAAAAAAAAAAAAGCTTGATGTGTAAGAAGTAAATTATGTCATCCATTTCTGTCCTCTAATTTGAAGCTGTTAGGGAAAAAAAGGAGGACTCTGATGTAGCCACTGACAATCAATAGTCTCTGCAATAAAATGGCCATGCACTTACTAACCTCTGGGGTTGTTATTGTCAGAGTTCCAGTTACGCTTTCAGGTAAGAAAATTTTCAGTTTCTGGACACAGTTCTATTACAGGAAGCAGTAAACTAACTAGGTAGAAGACAGTGAGTAGCCAGTTACCATCTTCCTTAGTTGCATGGTTGAATAAGCATGCACACATTTAGCAAATAGCAGTGCTGGAGCCATGAGGGACTAAGGATAGAAATGTAGGAAGATGTGTAGGAAAAGGTTATGTCTTTTATTGTACAAGCTGAGGGGACTGGGAGGGTGGGGAAGATAGAGCTGAGCTTTCAGATGTACAGACGAGTCTAAGTGAAGAAGGGAAGTTTTGCTGTAAGCTCAACTTAATTAGATTGGTCAGTGAGCCAAGTTAGCATGCATTTATGTGTTCATTTTAGTGTAGATCCACTTTTGAATAGGATCTCATAATCATCTCCATATACTGTGCGTGATCCATGGCAGGGAACAAGCTCAGAACTCATACCAGGTATTCCTATGGAATAAAAACAAACCAGAAGATGAACTCCAGGAGAGCACCTTAGTACTTTGGGCCTTTAGTTTTCTGGATCATACTAAAACTAATCCAAAGCAATCCCTCAAAATGCATATAGTGTGGACACTGAGTCCTTTGCACTAATTATTTTGTTCAATAGATCAGCTTCTACTACTTAAACTTACCATTTAAGTAGTTGTTCACAGCATAAATTGTAGTTTTAAGCTTGCTGCCTTTGCTTCCAGATGAGGCTTACATGCCTGAAAACCTAAAGTTAGGTAAAAAAAAAGACATCAGTTTGCATAATAATACTAATAGCAACGTCTGCCTACAAACTTTGTCTTACATTTCTGATTGCGGAAAAGGCACTCTTTCAAATGTTAATGAAGAGCAGTGGTAGAGGGGTTAAATATGTACATTCACCAAAACATTGGCGTTCTTCACTTTGTGTTCTGAGACATGCCAAGGTAAAGAAATGTGTGAATTATCTTTCACTAGTGTGAAGCTAGCAAGAAAAAAGAAGACAATATGTTCAAAAAAATCAGTTTAACAAGATTTGGAATCACAAGCTCTGAAAATCTTAACAGAAACCAAATGGTTTCTTTGCGGTGTTACTACAGTACAAGAATTTAGATTGCATGGGGATTATGCTGCGTGTTTCTCTCTTAACATACTTGAATTTCTTTTCAGTTTAACCTTCACGTTGACTTTTGGGGATATTGAAACAATTATAGTTTTTCTATCATGTGCTTTATTGTACATTTCTGATATGCACTCTCAGCTGTAACTGACCTTTTTTTCTTTTTTTTTTTTTTTTTTCTGAGGGAAAGATAATGAAGGTTACAGCAGAACTGAAAAAAGAACAGTTTTCATCAAGGACGTATATTAGTGTGGACTAAGGGCATAACTGAAGTTGTTTTTGATGTAGTTGGAAACAGCAGGGTCTGAGCCTGCTGTACACACATGAAAGCTCTGTTTCTTATAGTTGTGCTTACTGCAGCACTATTCATTGCAGCACTGAAGTGCTGGCATGTCTGAAGTACCGAGATGTCTGAATTTTACAGCAGAGAGAGAAAACAGAATGGAGATTCAGTGGACATGGGAGCCTGAGGTCATAGATCTCACTGTGCAAAAAAAGATGACTGTAAGGGGAAAATGTGTGTTTCTCTAAAGCTTGCTTTTGCTTCAGTATTGGGAATTGAGAGCTTAAAGTACTTGTACAGATCCTCAAAAGAATCCAATGAAAGTATGAAGGAATAGATCTTTGGTACATTGCAAATAATTCTTGTCACATAATGTGGGCAGTTTAAGGAAGGTGATGTAGGGGACACCATTTGAAAGACCATCTGGTCTGAAAGAGGAATGTAATCTTACATCAGTTTTAACATACAAATATATGGAAAGGGAAGAATGAAAATCCTGGAAAGAATGAAAATCCTGGAAAGTTGAATAACTGAGACTAGTCAGGTGTCAGTCTCCCTCCCAGTATGTATAAATGACAGTCAGGAGTCCATGCTTGTAGAAGTTAACGTTTACTAAGACAGATGGCACGAAAGCATGAAAGTGCCTTGTTGCAGTGAGACCTACGGTAGCCTCAGGTGCAATAGAGACAAGCCAGGGAAGGATTTCACAAAAATTGTATGTGGAAAGGGTGAGGGATCAGAGAATGGCCTCAGTCCTAGAGCATATAAAGATTAAATACTCTGGACAAGAAAACATCTGGATATGATGTCAAAATTAAAGCAGGAGCAAGAGCAGTAAGACACCATCAAGTTATGCTTTAACTAGGCAATCCAGTGTGACTCCCCAAGGATGAATTAGAACTAGGTACAATTATTGTAAAAACATTGTAAATCAAATCAAAA